>LR990081.1:0-7500 GCA_905147235.1 Erynnis tages
TTGTGTACGCTCCATGAATCCACATCGAGCTCCGGGACCCGACCACTTAACAGCCGATATTTGCCTGAAATTCACAGAAACCTATCCAACTATTATCACACATATAATGAACCGAAGCCTGCAATTACATTACTTCCCTAAATATTGGAAAACAGCGACTGTTAAGACCGTACCAAAGCCTAATAAACAAGATTACCAAGATTTATCTTCCTATCGCCCTATTGGCCTCATCAACGTATTTGGAAAAATCCTAGAAAAACTAATCGCTAAAAGACTGGCTCATCATTTAAACACAACAAATCAACTTAATGAAAGACAGTTTGGATTCAGGGAGCAAACTTCAACAAACGACGCACTCGCGTCCGCCCTACAAAAAGTAAGGGAAGCCAAAGATAAAGGAGAATTGGCAATAGCAATCTCCTTGGACATAAAAGGCGCTTTCGATCACGCCTGGTGGCCAGCCCTACTCGATCGACTATACACTACAAAGTGCCCCTGTAACATCTACAAAATAATTAAAAACTACTTAGACAACAGAATCGTAAAACTAAATTACCTGGATGCCACAGCAACCAAAACACTTACCCGTGGCTGCATTCAAGGATCAGTACTGGGTCCACTTTTTTGGAATATTATCCTCGACGAACTTCTCAATTTAAAACTTCCCACAACCTGTCATCTCCAGGCTTATGCGGACGACCTTCTTCTGATAGTCTCCGCAAACGCCGCCAATATCATTGAGGCAGATGCAAATGATGCATTAAACATCATCACTACCTGGGGAAGGAAAGTGAAACTTGATTTCGCAGCCGACAAGACACAGTCCATAACTTTCTCACCTAAAGCTTCTAAGTGCAAAATATTCATTAACAATAGCAGAATCCTATTCGCAAATGACATCAAATATCTTGGTATAATCGTCGATAAAAACTTAAAATTTATAAAACACGCTCAACACGCAATTTTGAAAGCACAAAAAATATATCAAAAACTCTGCATTTTTGTTAGACCTACGTGGGGAATACACTCTGAAAATATCTCTATTATATATAAGCAAGTAATTGAACCCATAATCACTTACGCGGCAGAAATCTGGTTCACTGCCACCAAATATCAAGTTGTCTGCAACAGTCTTCGATCCTTCCAACGAGGCTTTGCCCTGAAGCAGATTAGAGGTTTCAAGACGATTTCTGCTGCAGCATCAATTGCCCTCGCTGATTTTGTCCCTCTCGACCTAAAAATTAAAGAAACAGCTGAAATACAATTAACCAAAAGAAAATCTATAACTAAATATCTACCCGAAGACATAACCTACGACCGACCAATAAAAACCTCATTACTCTTACATCCTTCGCAAAGAATAAACATTACTTTTGACAGTGTCACTACACAAAATGAAGTCGAAGAATATCTCACCCCAAACATAACAGCAATATACACTGATGGTAGCAAGCATGAAAACCTTGTTGGCGCTGCATTCGTGGTGTATCATACTGACGGTAACGTCATATCCAAAAAATATAAATTGCACAGCTGTTGCTCAGTTTTCCAAGCTGAAATGCTTGCTATCGAAAAAGCTCTTGAATACTGCGTCAGCAACAAACTTCATAACATTGCAATCTTCTCTGACTCCAAATCTTCTCTGCAAGAAATACAAAACAGGAACAGCACCAATAACACAACTGCAAATATTCATAAATATATTTTCAATTTCCAAGCAAACAATACAATAAAGTTCGTATGGGTAAAGTCACATGTCGGCGTGAAGGGTAATGAAGCTGCTGATCAAGCGGCGAAAGCAGCAGCTCGACTACACAGAACATTTGATTTCGCTAAATTTCCCCTGAGTTATGTAAAACATCAGTTGAAAATAGAAACTTTCGAAACATCAAATGAACGATATAAAAATGCTACAAAAGGTGTATATACACGGTCGTGGTGCCCTGATTTAGACACAATCAAGGAAATATACAAAAAGAAAATACCTACCTTCCAACTGACTCAAATTCTTACGGGCCACGGGTTCCATCTTGAGTACCTTCACCGATTTAAAATTGTCAATTCCGATAAATGTCCTTGTGACAAAACAAGTACTCAATCCATCGAACATCTTCTAAAACACTGCCCAGCATTTGGAAATAGAAGGTTAAACCACGAGTTACTATGCCATAACAACGGAATCGACCCATACAATCTAAAAAGTCTCCTTGAAAAAGAAATATGTTTTAAATCATTCAATCAATATACAGCTCATATTGTCAATAATCTAAAAAAACTAAATAATACTTAGCTCAATTAACTGTAAATATGTATATAATACTATGAACAATAACATTCGGAAAAAAAAAAAAAAAAAAAAAAAAAAAAAAAAAAAAAAAAAAACATACTTTAATTTTTCATTTACCTTCATATATTAAAATTAATAATTTAACATTTTATTGAAATATCTGTTATTTTAAAACTGTCATTTACCTACTTTATTTAAACGTAAGCTAAAATAATTGTCTCCCAAATCTAAAATTCTCTGCGTAAAGTCGCCCGTATATTTAGCGAGGGCTTTACGACAGCATTTAAAAATCTCCAAAATCGCTGGAGCACTCATGGTGTCCTAGCGTAATAAAAAAAAAAAACCTAACCTAACCTAACCTAACCTAACCTAACCTAACCTAACCTAACCTAACCTAACCTAACCTAACCTAACCTAACCTAACCTAACCTAACCTAACCTAACCTAACCTAACCTAACCTAACCTAACCTAACCTAACCTAACCTAACCTAACCTAACCTAACCTAACCTAACCTAACCTAACCTAACCTAACCTAACCTAACCTAACCTAACCTAACCTAACCTAACCTAACCTAACCTAACCTAACCTAACCTAACCTAACCTAACCTAACCTAACCTAACCTAACCTAACCTAACCTAACCTAACCTAACCTAACCTAACCTAACCTAACCTAACCTAACCTAACCTAACCTAACCTAACCTAACCTAACCTAACCTAACCTAACCTAACCTAACCTAACCTAACCTAACCTAACCTAACCTAACCTAACCTAACCTAACCTAACCTAACCTAACCTAACCTAACCTAACCTAACCTAACCTAACCTAACCTAACCTAACCTAACCTAACCTAACCTAACCTAACCTAACCTAACCTAACCTAACCTAACCTAACCTAACCTAACCTAACCTAACCTAACCTAACCTAACCTAACCGACACATATCTCAACTCATAACTCGAGAACGGCTCGTCCGATTTGCTTCATCCAAAGACCTTTTGTCATCTCCTCAGCGGCGCCTATCCATCTGCGTTGTCTGTTTTTACCTCAGCTTACCTCTTTTTACCTTACCCTACCTTACTTACCCTATTTTACATTACCTAACTTAAACTTTCTATACCTTACCTTCTTTCACCTTACCTCCATCCTGTCCCGAAGAGAGCGGCGCTCCGACTCGCAGCGTCCCCTGCAAAAATTAATAAAACGTTAGTTTGAAATCCGGTTTTCCACCCATTTTCATAGGAAAATTTTACCCGATTTTCTCGCGAATATCTTCGTCGCGTAGCGGCCGCCTAGACGCGTCGTTTGAGCCCTCGGGTGTCGCTCTACGACAAGCGGTTTCGGAGATATTCGCGAAAAACCGAAAAAATTTGCCCGCCCGCCCACCCACCTGATATACCGCTAAGCTAGACGCTTACAATGTCGAGTCAAGGTCAAGCCCCGGAAACTGCTCCATTGTGTTCTAGCATCGTCCCTTTAGACAATATGAACAGTAATAGCAACAACAACGACAGATTTAGTCAAATTCAGGAGCTCAGCAAGCAAATAGTCGCTGCAATTTCCGCCGGGAAGAGCGTGTCTTCTGAAAACAAAAAAAAGGTTATACATTTGGCAAACGAGATCGAGAAACTCTCTCGGGAGGCCGCCGTGTTCTCTAACAGCAATAGCTCACTTGAAAATATGAAAGTTAGTATAGAAAACACTATCAAACAGGAAATTTCGAAGCTAAACTTACCTCTTCCAAACAAGTCACACCAAACCTCTCCCAAAATTAATTCGCCGACTGTTTCTTCTCCAAGGGTTGACAGACCCGTTAAACCTGTACCTCCGAAACAATCTAAGCCCTCTATCATTGTTTCACCTGCATCAGAGGAGGCTAGCAGACGCGAGGTCTCCAACCATTGGAGAAAAAACATCAATTTCAGGGACGTTAATTATGCCCCTGCGGCTGTTCAGCCAGTGGGAAAAAATAAGCTAAGGATCGATTTTGACACGCGTGCACAGAGGGATGAAACTCTCAAACGCTTAGAGACGGTTACAGATATCCGAGCGGAACCCTCCAAAAAACTACAGCCAATGATAATCCTCAAAGGAGTATCTAAGGATGTCTCCCCAGACGAATTGGCCGGCCTCATTACTAAACAAAATGACCGGATAAGCGCACTCAAACCAAACGCAGCGGATCTGTCGTTCCGATTCCAAAGGTCCAACAAGAGCAACAATCTTTACAACGCCGTCTTAATCACCTCGCCTTCGGTCTGGAGAACAGCAATTGAGCTCCAAAGAGTAAATATCGACCACCAGAGGGTTCACGTAGAGGAATTCGTTCCCTTACTACAGTGCTACAGCTGCCTACAATATGGGCATCTGAAAAAGCACTGCACACAAAACGAAACCTCCTGCTCACATTGCGGATCGGAAGCGCACTCGTTCGCCAACTGCCCCTCCAAACAAAACAAGGACACACTAAATTGTTATAACTGCCAGAAAAACAATCAAAAAACCAACCGCAACTCCAACACCAAACACTCGGCAACATCCGATAGCTGCCCCCTTAAAGCGGCAATGAAGAACAGGGTCACGGGGAAGATCGACTACGGCTGTTATTGACAATCACAGCAAATATTACAATGCAACCTTAGTAGGAGTTTTAACAGCCACAACGAGTTCACTAACTACTTTATCGCAGAAAACTATAAAATAGGTTTGTTGAGCGAACCATATACCAGCAACATAAATATTGTCAAAAATATCCAGGGGTATGACATTCATCAGTTCCCTAACGGCAGTGACCGTGTCAAAGCATGCATCATCTTAAAATCAGGATTAGCTGCGACTCTGGGTATGTCAAAATATTCAACACCTAACTTAAGTATAGTACAAATAGCCACTAGAGGACGCAAATTGTTTTTAGTTTCTGCTTACATAGAACCCAGAGAAGACGAACATAACACACTCAATCGCCTAGAGATATTTCTCAAAGATCATGCAACGGCACAGGTCATTGTCGGGGGGGACTTCAACGGTTGGCACACCTCTTGGGGATCCGTCAAAACTAATAGGAGAGGCACCGACGTTCATAACTTAGTAATTTCCAATGACCTTATCATTGGTAACAAAGGAAATACACCAACCTTTGAAACCATTACTCACGGAATCAGTCGCTCCTCCATTATTGATCTCACCTTATACAGTGATAATTTAGTGAACAAAGTGAAGAACTGGAAGGTTAACTTTGACGCCTGCCCCTCCAGCGAACACAACGCCATCGAATTCACTCTGGAACTGGAAGGCATCAAGATCTGCAACAAAAAGAAAACATCTACATTTAAATACACATGTAACAATACTGACTGGACAACACTCAAAGATAAATTAAAATCATCAATTATACAAAATAGTAAGATAACAGAATCAGCAATAAAAACACTCGACAATAATCAGCTAGAAAATTACATATTAGACGTCACTAAAACAATACAAGATGTATGTGATAAAACTCTGAACAGGAAAAAACCACATAATGTGAAAATCCCTTGGTGGAATGTCGATCTAGACAACCTAAAAAAAGAGGTTATAAAACTTCATCATAGAATACACGACCTGAAAGAATCTGGCAAATCACTTGAAAATATAATAATTGAAAGGAACGAACTGCGAGAGAAGTATGCCATACTGATACGGAAGACTTCCACAGAGCATTTTAGAGAGTTTTGCTGCAAGCAAGGGAAGGAAAATGTGTGGTCACTCACCAATAGACTATTAAAGAATGGTCCAAAACCCCTTGCATGCGTCACTGTCTCGAATGGCAATGATGGCCACACTTCAAATTCATCAGACACAGCACTGGCATTACTGAATAAATTTTACCCTGACAACTCTCCTGATACTACACCACAACAAAAATCATTGCAACAACTCATGACTAGCATACCGGACACACAAAACGACGAACAGTTTAGCGAGGAGGAAGTGTTAGGCTGCCTTAAGGCCATGAACGCCAGCAAAGCACCCGGGCAGGATCATCTTACCGCTGATATCTGTTTGGCCTTCGTCACAGACCATCTTACACAAACTACCAATATAATGAATAGGTGTTTAGAGCTATCCTATTTCCCGGAAACATGGAAGACTGCCCAAGTAATAGTATTACCAAAACCAAACAAATATGACTACTCGGATACTTCCTCATACCGACCGATCGGATTAATCAATGTATTCGGGAAACTATTAGAAAAACTAATCTGCAAGAGACTCACTTACCACTTAGACAAATTCAACTTCTCTAATTCATTACAATTTGGGTTCAAGGAACAAACATCTACCATAGACGCATTAAAAACCGCAATAGACACAATAACAGAAGCAAAAAACAACAAACTACAAGTAATAGCCATCTCACTAGACATCCAGGCAGCATTTGACAATGCATGGTGGCCATTACTGTTCAAAAAACTGCGACAAGTCAAGTGCCCAAAAAATCTTTATAAAATCATTCTAAACTATATTCAAGACAGGAAAGTATCTCTGAACTATGCCGATACAACACAATCGAAAATAATGAGTAGAGGATGCATCCAGGGATCTGTATGTGGGCCGCTGTTTTGGAACTTGATCTTGGACGATCTGTTCGAGGTGGAGCTCCCGGAGGGTTGCCATCTGCAGGCCTTTGCGGATGATGTCCTCTTGATTGTAAAACACAAAAAGGTCATAGACTTGGAACTGGCCGCAAACAGGGCACTGAAGATGATCACCAAGTGGGGTGAAGAAGCCAAACTTTCATTTGGCCCAAACAAAACCCAATTAATTGCATTTACATCCAAAGCAAAAAGCGCCAGAATAGACATCAATGGGACACAATTGCACTTTGTCGACGACATCAAGCTACTGGGAGTCGTCATTGACAAGAACCTGAAATTCATCAAACATGTAAAACATACAATAGAAAAGTCATTAAAAATATATAATAGGCTCTCTATGTTTGTGAGACCCACTTGGGGGGCACACCCAGAAAACATACGCATAATCTATAAACAAGTCATTGAACCTACAATTACATACGCAGCAGGCATCTGGGGATCGACCATCAAATACGAAATAGTTAAAAATCAGCTTCGATCGTTACAAAGAGGATTCGCACTAAAAATAATCCGAGCCTTCAGGACGGTGTCAGCAACCGCAGCTATAGCCCTGGCGAGACTGACACCGC
>LR990081.1:12500-22500 GCA_905147235.1 Erynnis tages
GAGTCCGTGTCGTGCCCGCAGTGATGGCACTGCGCCGTTTCCTCCCGTCCTATTCTGTTCAGATACTCACCGAAACAGCCGTGTCCGGTGAGTATCTGGGTCAGTCTATAGGTGACTCGACCGTCACACCTCAGCCAGGCCCGGAAGCTGGGCAGGACCGCACCCACCACGCGCTGGCGCAAGCCTCGAGGCTCATGGAGGCGCTCTCGCCAGCGCCGCAGGGCGCCCTCTTTGGCTTCTCGTCGTAGCTCTTCGACCGTCTCCTGGGGATCAGCCCTCTGGCGGAGGATCTTGATCTTCTGAAAGACCTCACTGTCCATCTCCGCCAGAATGTCCAGGGGCGGAAACCGCGCCAGGACAGTAGCCGCCTCATACGATATCGTCCGGTATCCCCGTGCCACTCTAATCGCAATCGTGCGCTGCGCAGCGTTGAGCTTTGCTGCGAGGCGCCGGTTGCCCGATAGTCTGTCAGACCAAACGGGCGCACCGTAGAGAGCGATAGAGCGCACTACCCCCGCGTAGAGGCGGCGGACTTCCTCCCTTGGTCCCCCGAGATTTGGCAGCAGTCTGTGCATAGCACCCGCTACCTTCTGAATTCGGGGGACGAGACGGTCGAAGTGCTCGACGAAGCTCCATCGGCCGTCCAGCACCAGCCCCAGGTACTTGAGGTACCGGCCGACTTCCACGTTCGCGTCACCTATGCGCACTGTTGTGCGAGGTGGTTCCTCCCCTGACCGGAGGCTGTGGAACCACAGCGCCTCGGTCTTGTGCGGAGCTACTTGAAGACCTAGCTCTCGGATCCTCGCTATGAGGCGAGCCACACCGACCTCCGCGAGCCTCACCGTCCTGGGGAATGAATCCCCCTCGGCCAGCACGAGAGTGTCATCGGCGTAGCAGACTACGCTCACGCCTAGCGGTAGCGCAGTCCGCAGCACCGAGTCGTACGCGAGGTTCCACAGAAGTGGCCCGAGGACTGACCCCTGCGGAACCCCACATACGACGTCTCTCTCCTGGACACTCCCGTAGCGCCCGGGAAAACAGACCCTCCTATCCGAGAGATAGGTCTTCAGCACGTTCCTGAGGTACGGCGGCACCTCGTGGTATGCGAGCGCCCCCGCAATGGTCCGCCAGGGGAGAGAGTTGAACGCGTTCACAATGTCGAGGCTGATCGCCAAGACAACTCTCTCCCCGGAAACCGCCCGCTCCGCGGTCGCCCGCACACGCAGGATGGCGTCCGCCGTGGAGTGCCCTCTTCGGAAACCGAATTGGCACTCAGACAGGTCTGGGCCCTCACTTCCAAGATGTCTGCTGATACGAGTGGCAATAACACGCTCGAAGAGCTTGCCTACCTCGTCCAGCAGACATATTGGACGGTATGCCGACGGCGAATCGGCTGGTCTGCCCCACTTGCGCAGGAGCACCAGCTTCGCCCGCCTCCAGTCTGTTGGGTAGTGACCGCGACGAAGGCAGAGTGTGAACAAGCGCCGCAGTCTTTCGCCCAAAATGGGCAGCGCTGTCGTCCAGGCCCGATCCGGGATTCCGTCGGGACCTGGAGCTGTGCTGCGCGACGACATACGCCTGACCGCCCACTCCAACTCCGCCTCCGTTACGGCCAATTCGTCCGTCCAATCCGAGTGGACCGGCATCGCCGACAGATGGCCAGGATCCTCCGCACTCCTGGGGAACAGGGTATCGACCACGGTGGTCACAAACACAGGATCAAGGGTCTCCGTGAGGGGAGGAACCCATGGGCGTAGCTTGCCCAGGACCATTTTATAAGGGCGCCCCCACGGATCCCTGTCCAGTCCCTCCAGGAGCTCGTTCCAGCTCCCCGCCTTGCTGTCGGCGATGGCGGTCTGTAGCGCCACCGTCGCGGCCCGATACTCCCGGTACCTCTCCGCCTTCTCCTCCTCGGTAGAGGACCGTCGTCTTCGGGCACGCGTGTAGCGCCGTCTGGCGATCAGACATGCCGTGCGCAGCTGGGCGATATTCTGCGACCACCAGTAAGCCGGCCCCTTTCTGCCAGGTTTGACCCTTGGCATTGCTGTGTCGCAGATCGCCACCATGTCGTCACGGAGTCGGATCGCCTCTTCTTCCGGGTTTTCCATGTCCCCGCCGGAGTCTGACCAGTCCACTACGTGGGCAGCGGCAACCAGCAGGTCTCTGTCGAGACGCCGGGCTGCCCAGCGCCGCAGTGGCTCTTCTCTACGGCGGGTCTCATGTGTCATATAGTGTATAGGGGCTATATCGACGAGGATATGGCGGTGGTCGGAAAGAGTGACCAGGTCTTCCGCCACCCTCCAGCCAGTCACCAGACGCTCAGCAGAGGGAGACGCCCATGAAAGATCGATGATCGACTCCCCCTGCAAGCGGACACACGTGCTGATATTGCCCCTATTCAGAAGCCTCAAATCAAGGCCGGCGGCCCACTCGAGGGTTGTATCACCCCTGGCAGTATCTCGGCCGCCACCCCACGCCCTGGAATGGGCATTGAAATCGCCCAGCACCAGCACAGGGCGAGGGAGGCAGCTCCGAACGCAGCTAGCCATTCCATCTAACACCCCCTCGAATGTCGCTAAGCTGACGTTCGGAGAAATGTAGCAGCCGATCACCGCCAAAGGGCCCCACTCTACCGCAACGTAACCCGGCCCGGAAAGGATCCTCGAGCACGGGGGATCGCCGCTACCACCACCCCAGTATATGGCCACCGAGCCTGTGTCGTCGCCGAACCAACGAGGGTGCACCGGGACGCTAAAGGGCTCCGACACCACTGCCAGTGGGACTGAACGCTCTGCGAGAGTCTGCAGGAGCAGGTCCTGCGCTGCCCGGCAGTGGTTCAGATTCCCCTGCAACACTTTAAGTGATGGAGCTCTAGGCATTGCCGAGCTCCATACTTTCCTCTGTCGGGTGACGGGACGAAGCGTCAGCAATAGCTGTCGCAGGCCCGTCCACCCGTTTCGAGCTGGTGCCCGGTGCCAACCCGCTTCCCTCACGGCCTCTTCGTTGCCTCGGAGGCGTGCAGTGCTTGCTGCCAAGGCGGTGGTCGGCCCGCCGGCCAGCCTCCGCGCACAGCACACACTTAGGCGCCTGCGCTTGGCAGTCGCCGACTCGGTGGCCAGGTTCGCCGCACCTGTAGCAGGCAGCACTCCGGTCCTTAGTGCTCCTGCATTGGTACCGGGTGTGGCCGGTCTCCAGGCAGCGGAAGCACTGCAAAGGGCGGGCAGTCAGGACATCCACCTTGGCCCAAACCCAGCCTATCCGCACTTTCTTCTCCTGGGCCAGCTTGTGGACAGCAGTGAGCGGGCAACGCACCCAGGCCGTTCCCAGCTGCGCAGAGGACCTGCGAATCTCTCCTACCTTTACGGTGTCCTCCGGACATCCGCAGGCCTCCGCGATCGCTTTGGCGACCTCCTGGCGAGAGACGGAGTCGTCCAGGTCGAACACCCGAATCTCGCCCGTTTTCATAGGGCGCGCCACCTTCACGCCCATCTCTGCCAGCGCGCCATGGAGCTTGGCCGCGAGTGCGTTCGCCTTATTCGCGCAGTCCTCGCCAGACACCTCCAGCAGCAAACCGCCACTCAGGGACTTCTTCTGCCGGACCCCGTCAATGCCGAGGTCACGCAGGTCGACCTGAGCTTTGGCAGCCGCCATTGCCTGGCCTATGTCCACCGTGGCTTTTTCTGGAACCACAATGGTTACCGCCGCCGTCTTCGGCACCCGCGGCAGCCTTTTCTTCCTCTTTCCTTTGCGCTTCTTTTTCCCTTTCCCTCCCTTTTCTTTAGGGGCCTGGGCTTGGGCTTTGGGTTTTGGGCGACCAGCTTCTGCCCTTGCCGGAGCTCGGGTCTGCGTCTGGCTGCCGTCCGCATCTACCCTCACCGAAGCTCGAGTTTGCGTCCGGCTGCGATCCGCGTCCGCCCTCGCCGAAGCTCGGGCTTTCGCCCTCGCCTTCCGGCTGGTCACCACGCTCCAGCTCTCGCCAACTGGAGCAGGCGCAGGTACCTCCCTGGTTGGAGCTGCCGGGGCAGCGGTAGGGGTAGCCTTCTTACGCAAGGGAGGCCTGATGGCCCTGTCCGGGAACAGTTCGGCTTTGAAAGCTGCGAGCTTCTTCTCCATGTTGCGATCGATCACTGCCACGAGCTTGTCCATAAGGACCTCGTCGGAGCTTCGCGGCACGACCGCTGTGGTGGCAGTGGCGCTTTGTCCCGGCCTTCGCCCACCATCCTCCCGTTGGCGCAGCAAGCCGACCTCCTGCGAAAGCGCCTCCATTTGCCCTCTCAGCTCAGTGATCTGCGACCGAAGCAGCGCGTTTTCCCGCTCGAGGTGCTCAGCAGAACTCCGCTGGAGCACCTCGGTGGCCGCTGCCTGGACCTGCCGGACTGCCAGTCTCAGGGCCCGCACCATGTTGCCCTTGAGGTTCTTTGACCTGTCAGCCACCTTCTCGATGACCTCCAGCTGCTCCATGATGCGAGCCCCCAGATCACCAGTTGGCTGATTTTCCATCTCCCTCCCTAGTTCAGAGGCAGTGGGCAGTGTGGCCTTTGCCTTCGTCCTCGCGACTGGGACCATGGGGTCCAGAAAACAGTCGTCGTCCTCTGGGGGCCTTGCGGATTTCCGCTTCGGCCGCTCACCTTCACTGCTGCCACCAGCCGCTGCCTGTGTCCGCTTTCGCGAGGCTACAGACGTGGCCGTGACAGAGGACAGCCCTGAAACCGCCGACATCAGGGAGGTGTCTGATTCCTCCCCATCCGTCGACTGCATAGGCGTCCGTTTTCCTCCCGCACGACGTGTCGTGCTGCGCGTTTGACGCGTCTCCGAAGCCACTGTACCGTCGGTACGATCAGTATCATTGGCTTCCTCCCTCTCCTTCTCCTCCGTCTTTTTTGTTGGGTTTTGTGACTCTAAAATGAAAAAAGGGTTTTCTGACATTCTATTGTTGTTCCCACGAGTATGGGGGAAATGTGAGTCCATCCGGGCAGTGCCCCCTGTACCCGGATAAGCCTACGCGTAACCCGTCACGGGGTCGGCCGGTGCCGTGACGGGAGTCGCACTAGAGACTGACCTCCCCGTCAGCCACGCATCCCCTCACGGTGCGCTGCCGCTTGGGATTGGGGTAATTTTTTATAGAGGTTTTCTTCCTCGCGGTCCGGCCAATTAAGGCAAGACCCTCGGTCCCACCCGAGGCCGCGAGACATGTCCACGACACCTCATTTGGGTGAGATTACGATGTCGACGGTGGCTAGGCAAATTACCATAGCCTGCTCGCCGGCAGTGTGAGTGCACGTCGAGCCCGTCCCTGCTCCTCCACTGCGTCCTCTGCACGTCAGAGGAACGCGCGGAGCAACGCCACCTCGGCCGGTTATTCGCCATCGCTCGATAACTCATTGACTGATCGATGAGTGATCGAGCGATGCCCAGGGTGCACCACGAGGAGGTTACCCGGCCCAGCACCCCAACCTAACCTAACCTAACCTAACCTAACCTAACCTAACCTAACCTAACCTTTTTTTTTTTTTTTGGTGACGGGGGGGAAACCTTCAAAAGGTACCCGAGAGCCGTGGGAGCGACTCCGGGTTATGTGGGATTTTTACCCACTAAAACCCCCTCGGTGGCCTTCCTCTGCGCATGTACGGGGGCTCCGGGATCTCCAATGGAACGCACCGGTGCCCCCTGCGCGGCGCCCTTGTCGGGCTCGTCCCGCGAGAGACTGGGCCTCTCGCACACCTTCAAGTGTTTACGACGGTGTGCAGCCACACACACCGCCGTCCTTCCCGGGGTCGCTGGCTGGACGGTTCGAGCTCCCACTCTTGCCGCCCGCAACCCCAGAAGCCCCCTTTTTGGCAGGGGGGAGTCAAATCCGGGTGGCGTTAATCACGCACAGCCCGGCGACGTCTTCTCCGAGCGGGGTCAGCGCGTTCCCTCGCCCGTTCTGCCTCTTCCTTCTCGTGCATTACGGCATCGCAGAAGGCGAGGACACTCCTCCACGCTTCCCCGCTCCGGATCATAGCCGATATGACGGCCGCCGGGGAAAGGTCAACCTAACCTAACCTAACCTAACCTAACCTAACCTAACCTAACCTAACCTAACCTAACCTAACCTAACCTAACCTAACCTAACCTAACCTAACCTAACCTAACCTAACCTAACCTAACCTAACCTAACCTAACCTAACCTAACCTAACCTAACCTAACCTAACCTAACCTAACCTAACCTAACCTAACCTAACCTAACCTAACCTAACCTAACCTAACCTAACCTAACCTAACCTAACCTAACCTAACCTAACCTAACCTAACCTAACCTAACCTAACCTAACCTAACCTAACCTAACCTAACCTAACCTAACCTAACCTAACCTAACCTAACCTAACCTAACCTAACCTAACCTAACCTAACCTAACCTAACCTAACCTAACCTAACCTAACCTAACCTAACCTAACCTAACCTAACCTAACCTAACCTAACCTAACCTAACCTAACCTAACCTAACCTAACCTAACCTAACCTAACCTAACCTAACCTAACCTAACCTAACCTAACCTAACCTAACCTAACCTAACCTAACCTAACCTAACCTAACCTAACCTAACCTAACCTAACCTAACCTAACCTAACCTAACCTAACCTAACCTAACCTAACCTAACCTAACCTAACCTAACCTAACCTAACCTAACCTAACCTAACCTAACCTAACCTAACCTAACCTAACCTAACCTAACCTAACCTAACCTAACCTAACCTAACCTATCCTAACCTAACCTAACCTAACCTAACCTAACCTAACCTAACCTAACCTAACCTAACCTAACCTAACCTAACCTAACCTAACCTAACCTAACCTAACCTAACCTAACCTAACCTAACCTAACCTAACCTAACCTAACCTAACCTAACCTAACCTAACCTAACCTAACCTAACCTAACCTAACCTAACCTAACCTAACCTAACCTAACCTAACCTAACCTAACCGCTTTCCATCGATCGTCAGGAACCTGCAGGTACTACCTTTCAACACCAGTCACTACTCCATCACCACTGCCCCCCCTTCATCACCAGCAGGCGCCAAACTTCAAAATGGCTCCCGCCAGCGTTCGTCCCGAACTGCCAGCCACTGCGGATGATGTAGCCGATAGGGATTCATACATCGAGATCGTTTTGAAGCTAGTAACCTGCATCACAGGGGCAGTTAATGAAACGAAAAGCGTCACCGCCGGTAATAAACGCCTCATATGCGCCGCGGCGGAGGAGATCAGACGCGCCACGCGATCTCTGGTGAAGACGACAACCTCGGAACCCCTAGCTTTGACACCATCCCAACTCCAACCTACTTCAGAAGGACTTAAGTCTGACATAGTTGCCTGCGTAAGAGAAGAATTTCAAAAACTCGCTCAGCGGCTACCCACCACCATCGTGCAACGAGACCCGGTACCAAAAGAGCGCTTCACTAACACCTATTCTCAAGCCGCCGCCTCTCCGGGCAGGCCGAGCGACACCGCCATGCCCCTACCAACGAGCAGGCCAGCCATCATAGTGACAGCGAAGCAACCTGTCAACACCCGTCAGGAAGCGGTGGAAGCATGGAAGCGCAGCATTACATTCAGGAACTCCACTTACGCCCCAACGCGCGTGCAAGCAGTATCCAATAATAAACTTAGGGTAGAATTCGAATCCACGGAGCACCGTGACGACACGCTGAGGCGGCTGCAGACAGCGGAACAAGTAAGTGCCGAACCTGCTCGCGCTATTAAACCAATGGTGCTCCTCAAGGGGATCTCTAAGGACGTTCCGTCCGAGGAGCTGGTGAGTGTCATCGCGAAACAAAACAGTACCCTTTCTGAGATGATCAATGGTGAAGAAGACCTTAGGGTCCGCTTTCTGCGAAACAATCGTAACCCCGCGCTTTACAATGCCGTGCTCTCGGCTCGCCCTGGCGTCTGGCGGGAGATTGTGAGAATGACGCGCATATGCGTGGATCATCAGCGAGTACACGCACAGGAATTTACTCCTTTTATACAGTGTCACCATTGCCTTTCCTTCGGACATTTGAAGACAAAATGCCCCGCTGATGAGAAACGCTGCGCGCACTGTGCGGAACCCGGACACATAACAACTGATTGTCCCTCGAAAGATCACCCAGTCAGTAAATGCTACAATTGCAATACACACAATAACCGATACAACACGACTCTTTCCACCACACACAAGGCCACTTCACATAACTGTCCACTGCTGCGAACCATCCAAGCTAAAATTAATAACAGGATAGATTATGGATCCAACTAGGCCCCAATACCATGTCATTCAGTGTAACACCGACCGCTCTAAACACGCGTTTCACGAACTATTAGTAAAATTTTTGGCCGGGCACTATTCCATCGCCCTTATAACAGAGCCCTATGTGGGGGCAGAAGAAACAGTCCGTAACATATCCGGCGTGCAGGTACATCAATTTCCAGGCAATAGCAGGGTTAAAGCCTGCATCTTAACAAAACCCGACTGCGGGCCCATCATAGGTATGTCACAATACTCAACACCAAACCTGTGCGTAATCCAAATTCCGGTCAGCCAAAGAAATGCATACCTCGCCTCGGTTTACGTAGAACCTAATGAAGACGCCAACTCTACCCTTGAACGCCTCGACGTCTTTCTTAAAGCCACCACGGGACACGATCAGATAGTAGGAGGCGACTGTAATGGATGGCACCCCCTATGGGGAAGCGAGCGTAGTAACAGAAGAGGTGTCGAGGTGGCAGAACTCATATATGGTAACGATCTTTTTGTGTGCAATGTCGGCTCCACCCCCACCTTCGAGACTGTAACCCACGGGAGAATCAGATCTTCCATTATCGACCTCACTTTCGCCTCCGGCCGCGCCCACGATTTGATAAATTACTGGAACGTGGACTTAAGTATCTGCCCCTCTTCACAGCACAATGCGATATCTTTTTCTATCGAACGAAATTCTCACACTAACAGACAGACTCACAACAACTCAACTTTTCGTTATAAAACCTCTGGCGCAAACTGGTCTAATTTTAAAGACACCCTCCATACCCTGATGTCATTTTCAGATGTCCTAGATAGGAACATTAAAGACCTGGACGCAGGCGACCTGGAGTCTACCATAGACGACATAGTCAGCATCATTCACCAAGCGTGTGACGCGTCCATGCCTGTCAAGGGCAGTTCTCACGAGAAAGGTAGACCACCATGGTGGAACGAGGCTCTCGAAAATCTTAAAAGGCGCACCATCGAGGTCCACCATCGTCTCCACGCGGCAAAAAAACGCAACCTACCTCTACAGTCACTTATAGAAGAACAGAGCAGCATAAAAGGTGAATACGCGGCTGCCCTGCGGGCCGAGTCAACGAGGAGCTTTAGACAACTATGCGAGCTACAAACCAAAGAAAATGTGTGGTCCCTAACCAACCGCCTATTAAAAACCACCACACCGCGGCGACCACCTGCCACAGTAAAGATTGACGGGAGGTGCACGGTGGATGCCAAGGAAACAGCCGAGGCGCTGCTTAGCAACTTCTACCCAGACGATCCGCCGGACACTGAACCTCGTCACCACTCCCTTCGCGCTAACCTGGAGCAGCTGCCGGAAACGGACGATGACCCACCCTTTGAGGAGGCAGAAGTACTGGAGCTCCTCAAATCCATGAGCCCAAAAAAGGCCCCGGGGATGGATTCTTTAACATCAGACATATGCCTGCAGTTCACTGTTTGCTACCCAAAATTAATCACTGACATTATGAATAGGTGCCTCGCCCTCCACCATTTTCCCAGACAGTGGAAGGTAGCATATGTCAAGATTCTGCCTAAACCAGGAAAGTCGGACTATTCATTACTAGGATCTTTCCGCCCCATCGGCCTATTACCGGTATTCGGCAAGCTCCTAGAAAAGCTATTCACCAAAAGGCTCACGTTCTGGCTAGCGCAAAACAAAGCTTGGAACCAGCAGCAATACGGTTTTAAGGAACAAACCAGTACCG
>LR990081.1:27500-30000 GCA_905147235.1 Erynnis tages
ACCCATGGTAGTAGATCCCCCCAAAGCAGCAGCATCTTTTAAACCCAAGCCAAAACCCCTGCCCTCGAAACCGTCACTCATCATCGCTCCGTCCACGGAAGACAAAAATAGACGAGAAGTGACAGAGCAGTGGCGAAAAAGCATAAGTTTCAAAGATGTCAACTATTCACCTGCCGGCATCCAAGCTGTGGGGAAAAATAAATTAAAAGTCAATTTTGACACAACTGAACAGCGTGACGAGACCCTCAAGCGCCTACAAACCGTAACTGACATTCGCGCGGAGCCCGCCCGTAAACTCAAGCCGATGCTGATACTCAAAGGCATTTCCAAGGATATCTCAACTGAGGAACTGAGAACCGTTATCCTTCGACAAAACGACCAAATCAGCCGGCTTGAGCCCAACACAGATGATCTACAATTCCGATTCGAAAGAGCAAACAAAAACAGCAAGCTTTACAATGCCGTATTCATTGCATCGCCACAGATCTGGAAAAAGGTAATGGAGCTAGAAAGAATTAACATAGACCACCAAAGAGTGCACGTTGAGGAATTTGTACCATTGCTGCAATGTTATCTATGTCTACAGTATGGACATCTAAAGAAACACTGCCCTAACGATAAACATTGCTGCTCACACTGTGGATCCGACGCGCACTCCTACTCTACTTGCCCATCAAAACAAAACCACGATGAAATCAACTGTGGTAACTGCATGAAAAAGGACAAACAATCAAACACCAAGTCGGACACCAAGCATTCTGCTACCTCAGACAGATGCCCAATCAAACTATCTATGAGAAGGCGAGTAGTGGACAAAATAGACTATGGATGTTGACAATTAATGAAAATAATCCAGTGCAACCTCGATCGCAGCTATAACAGTCACCAAGAGTTTTTGAACTACTTCGTTACCGGAGAATATACCATAGGACTTATTAGCGAGCCTTACGTAGGTAACCAAAACATAGCCAAAATTATCCCAGGATATGAAATTCACCAATTCCCAAATAACAATAGAGTCAAAGCATGTATTATAATCAAATCAGGAATAGCTGCAACCTTAGGAATATCCAAATTTTCATCTCAAAATTTATGTATAGTACAAGTAGTCACCAAGGGCCGAAAACTGTACTTTGCTTCAGTCTACATAGAACCGAAAGAGGATCCCAACGGTACTCTTAACCTTTTAGAGCTATTCATCAAATCGCACCAAAACGCTCAAATTATAATAGGAGGGGATTTCAATGGCTGGCACACGCTCTGGGGTTCTGAAAAAACAAACAAAAGAGGAATTGAAATTAACAAACTCATCATGTCTAATGATTTAATTATAGGTAACATTGGCTGTATACCGACCTTTGAAACCATTACACACGGAGTTTCCCGCACATCCATTATCGATTTAACCCTGCATTCTGATAATCTATCGCACAGAATTCACGACTGGAAAGTTAACACCGACGCATGTCCTTCCGGTGAACACAATGCGATAGATTATATTTTGAACCTTGGTGGCATCGCAACCTGCAAGAAGAAAAAACAATCAACATATAAATACAACACAAATAATACAGACTGGACTTCATTTAACAACGTTATAGAAACAGAGATAAAACAAAATAAAATTGAAGAGACCTCAATAGAATCGTTTAACAAAACAAAACTTGAAAATTTCATTAAAGAAGTTACAAAAACCATTCAAGACACATGCAACAAAACCCTTAAACTCAAACATCCTCTCAGCAACTACCTACCTTGGTGGAATCAGGAACTAGAAACCCTTAAAAAACAACTAATTAAAATACATCATACCATTCACGACCTTAAAAAATCAGGTAAATCCATCGAAAATATATTAAAAGAAAGAGATGAACTGAAAGAGAAATACTCCTATATAATAAGAAAAACATCCACAGATCACTTCAGGGAATTCTGCAACAAGCAAGACAAAGAGAACGTGTGGTCACTCACCAACCGACTGTTGAAAAATGCCCCTCAACCAACACCTAGTATGACTATTGACCAAGCGACAAACTCCTCTGAAACGGCCCTCCTGCTCTTAAATAAATTCTATCCAGACGATACTATAGACGATACACACAAACAAAAACAGTTACGCATTGACATGCACAAATTACCAAACACTGCAGATGACAGCGCCTTCACTATAGAAGAAGTACTGGGATGCCTACGTAGTATGAGTGCTAAAAAGGCCCCAGGTCCAGACCACCTGACTGCTGACATCTGCTTGGCATTCGCTATTAAGCACCCTACTCTAGTAACAAACATCATGAATAAATGTCTCAATCTTTCCTACTTTCCTGAAAACTGGAAAACAGCTCACGTTATTCCACTACCGAAACCCAACAAATCCGATTATTCTAATACTTCAGCATACCGCCCTATTGGACTTATTAATGTTTTTGGAAAAGTACTCGAAAAACTCATCTGTAAAAGACTTACGTATCATCTGGATAAAACTAATTTTTCAAATCCACTA
>LR990081.1:35000-159458 GCA_905147235.1 Erynnis tages
TATTTATAATTAACACCCGACTCGCTTACTTCTATTAGATATAGATTATTATCTTGATTAATCTCTCGAGTTTGATACCTAACACGGTACAAATAAACTGACCGGCTTGGCTCTTTCGTAAGATAAGTAAGAATATGGCCAGGTTACAGATGGGTAATAGAAACAGAACATTTAAAATATCTAAAGGTCTCAAGGTGCAGCAATGTCGCAAAGTGAAGAGCCGAAGCGAGCGTGACGTGCGATCAATCGCAGCGAACGAGAACGAGCGACCGAGATCGCTTCGCTGGCGAGTGGCGCCGTGAGCGGTTCGGGGCGCGTGCGCGGTGCGGGGGGCGCGGGGCGGGGGAGAGGAGCTCGCGGCCACAGCGCCCGCAGTGTGCCGCGGCGTTACGTCACGCGTGTATCACGAGCGGCGGTGACCTCGACGCGGCGGCGCAACGAGCGGACGCCGCTTCCACTGAGCCGCTGCCGAATACGATTGGATGTATACTTTGTTGTCGTTCGTGCTGTGTCGTTTAAAAAATTTAAAAAAATACCGAGTGCTCACGAGTCGTCAGCTCGCTCACCTCGATATCCCTCGTACTCGTCACCGTAAATGGGATGTATCGACTCAGTTTTAGAAGAAGATGAAACGACCCGGTCCTCCGAGACGTCCCGGCATCGAAGATGCACCCGGGAGGACGAGCTCGTCGTTCGATCTTATGACATAAAAACTATTATCGTCAAAGATTTTGAGAGATCCAAGTTCTACGATACTGAGTGGCAGAAATGCGACGGGATCGAGGTAACCGGCGTGCGTCTATGGCGCCTCGGCTCGCGTAGTGCGTGCGTGGAGCGTGCGGCGGCGCGTGGTGTCGCGCGATGAGCGGCGCGGGCGCGCTGGCGGTGGTGCTGGTGGCGCTGTGGGCGCGCAGCGCGGCCGGCGGCTGCGGCGTGGCGGAACTGGCGTGCCGCAGCGGCGGCTGCGTGCGGCTCGACGCGTACTGCGACGGCCAGGCGCAGTGCCCGGACGGCAGCGACGAGCCGCCCCACTGCACGGTGTGCAACCGCACCTACTACGGGCGCGTCGGGGTGGCGTACGGCGTGGAGGTGCGCGGCGCCCCGCGGGCGCCCTTCCTGTGCCACCTCACGTTCACGGCGGGCGGCGGCGGCCACGGCGACCTGGTGCAGCTGGCCTTCGACGAGTTCCGCGTGGGGCGCTACGAGCCGGGCGCGCTGGACGGCTGCCCGGACGGCTACATGCAGCTGTCGGAGCTGGGCCGCCCCTTCACCGGAGGCTCGTGGTGCGGCTCCGCGGACGGCGCCGCACTCTACTACAGCGAGACCGCCACCGTCACCGTTTCCGTTAAGCTTTTTCGCGCTCGGCTCGGGGAGCCCTTCGGTTTCCGGTTGAGATACAAGTTCCTCGCGCAACGTGACGCCGTGGTCAGGTGAGACTACTCGTAGTTCGCCGTATCGGAGGCTATAATACTTTCATTACTTTTTGTGGGGGTGGTGGACGTCGCCCGCTAACGTTGCGTCGTGTGGTTCAGGTTCGGGGCGCTGGAGGCTCCGCTGGAGCGCGGCGCCGTGTCGCCCGGCACCTACTGCACGCGCACGTACGAGGAATGTCATCGCAAGTCGTGTCGGTTGCAAAGTCCCAACTATCCCGGCATGTATCCCAGGTAGAACATTTCTTTAGCTTTCGCGGGCTCCGCTGTACTTCATAAAGTGACGCAAATGTTATCATGTTTATACCGCCCCCGACAGAAACGTGACGTGCTACTGGAGCTTGCGGCAAAAGGACATCCCCACGTGCAAGCACGCGATGATCTCGGTGCGGCAGGACTACGCGCACAAGATGCAGATCAAGCGCTCGATATCCATGGCCAGGTGGGTGTTGGTTTACTTACCTGCTTCACGGCGATACACGACGCCGACTGCGCCGTCAATCAGGAATAAATGTTACGTTAATGTAGTTATGGAACAATCTGGACATCTACATACATAAACTTTATAAAAAAACATCTCATAAGCAGATTTGATTTAAATTATATTTTGTTAAAATAAATATTTTATCGATAGACAAAACAACAAATGTACCAACCAACAAGCGCGACCAACAGTTATACCACGCAATTCGTCCGTTTTTTTCATACCTGCATGTTGCCTGTTGTAAAATTTTCTAAAGCCTTATTTTGTAAGGCCATGATTCCAAGAACTCTATCTTAGATTATTTCCTATTCTCTAAGAACAATTTCGTCTATTTATCAATAGTTTATCACTCATTTCGCAATCAAATGACGGATAGTCTCCATAAAATATTGCTATGCACCAAATAGGTATCTTTTTTTATATTACACAATTAATTACACAACACGATACATTATTCAATCTGGCTCGAAGGACCAAAATGGATGCATAGTCTCAGTGCGGGTTCTAGGACTGAACCCAGTTTAAATCAGTTAAAGTATTGAAAATAATCGACTCGTTGACTAATATCGTAGGTACTCTTTCATGATGTATTGGGAACGGTAGCATAGGGGAATGGACTAGACGCGACGAGGACGGTGTAAGCCTTGACAGGATGTGTATGTAATGCCTACGCACCGTTATGGGATGTGCTATACATCATCGCTGAATATATTTTTCCCGTCACGTCCTTGCCTACACGACGTATGTAGGTACCGTCGTATACATTTTGTATTGTTCAGTAGAAACTCATTACATTTTTGATTTTATTACTTTAAAAATTATTAACACTGACAATGTCAATCAACTTAGAAAATTTTCTTGGAGCAATAAAGACCTGAAATAATATGGTGTATTTTTAAAATCAAACTAACTATATTAATATACAAACTAAACTACATGTATGAAACAGTATTTTCAAAATTTCAAGTCCCGCTCCATCCGGGCGAAAATACGTTATGTATGCGGCGGTCAAAGAAAGTATAATAATGTATCCAAGCAACAAGTGATGGAAGTGTAATCCGGGGTATGTACTCGTAGCTTGAACAAGACGGGTCGCGCGGTGCGGGCGTGGCGCGAGTGCACGGGCGAGCGCGACCGGCTGATCTTCTACGACGGCGCGTCGACGGACGACCCGGTGCTGGTGGAGTACTGCGGCGGCGACTGGCTGCCGCGCGTGACGGCGCGCGGGCCCGAGATGCTGGTGGCGTTCCACTCGTCGCCCTTCAGCGCGCCGCTGCGGGCCGCCGCCGCGCACGCGCCGCTCCGGGGCTTCGAGCTCGACGTCGACGTCATCTTCGCCGATTCCGACTCGCTCGATTACGCCAGGTAATCGCCTTCGCCACAAGAATTTTTTATCAATTTATTATTATATTTAAATTTTCAGAACAATTCAGATTATGTTCAGAACGACTGATGCAAATTGACCGAAAAAGATAGAAAAATAATGTTGAAAATCCATAATCAATGACGTTGTTTTTAACACCTTAAATAGAATCAACATGCAATCTTAGAACTTTCCAAAGACATTGTGTAATGTTAGATAATCGTGATCCACTCGAATCGTAGAGAGGCGCGGCATTGCGAGTTTCACGTAAAAGCATCGTCATCGGAGGAGGAGACGAACGCAACGGCTGTGAACGTGCGCGGACGCCGCGGCCGCATCCATGCGCCCACCCACACGTTGCCGCCCAACACCACGTGCAGTTGGACTTTTCACGGTCGCCCCGGTGAGTGGAATTAAATAATTGAAGTCGATTCCGATCACCTTCGATGTCGAGTTTGAGTTACGAGTACGATCGATTTCTCTCTACTAGGTGATCTGGTGTGGATCTACTTCTCGAGTTTCACGCAATACTCGCTCGTCGAGCCGCGAAAAGTGGAGAGCGGCGAACGCGAGGAGGAGACGCCGCCGGCGGTGAGCGGGCGCACGCAGCCGGCGGAGAGCGAGGCGGCGCGGGCGAGCGGCGCGTGCGCGGTGGAGCTGCGCATCTGGGACGGCGGCGGGGAGGGCTCCGGCGCGCCGCTGGGCCGCTACTGCGACTCGGCGCCGGCGATGTGCGCGCGCGCCGCGCTCGCCAACGCCACGCGCTCACCGCGGCCGTGCGCGCCGCCCGACGGCTACGTGTCCGCCGCGCCGCTGCTCTCGCTCGCCGCCACCACGCGCCCCGGCACGGCGACGCACCCGCTCGCCTTCTCGCTGCACTACGAATTCATCGATGCGCGGCTCGAGGGCGCCCCGCTGCCCGCGGCGGAGGCTCGCACGCGCACCGAGCCGCCGGAGTGCGCGCGCCGGCTGACGCTACCCGGGGCGTTCTCGTCGCCGCGCAACGCGCTGTGGTTCGGTCGCGGGGGCGCGCGACGCCTGCGCTGCCTGTACCGCATCCAGGCGGACGGGGCGCGGGTGGACCTACGGTTGCACGCGGCGGCGTTCGGGCGCGAGCCGCGGTGCACGACGCGGATCGACCCCCTGACCGGGCGGCACGTCTGCGCCCCGGAGACGACGGACGCGGCGGATCCGCTCCCGAGCGACGTCCCCTTCGACTTCGACGTCGACGAGGAGACGCCGCTGCGAGTTCCGCATCTCCGAGTGTACGAGTCGCCGTGGCCCGGCTACAGGGTGAGTCGTCTTCCCCCGGTAGTGAACGATTCCCGATCGTTCGACCCGTTCGGTATCGTGAATTAACGAGTGGGCGGTGCCAGGTGCCGGTGGCGTGCATCTGCGACAACGGCAGCGCGCCGCTGGCGCTGCGGTCGGGCGGGCCGGCGCTGGAGCTGGAGCTGGTGGCGGCGCGGCTGGCGGCGGCGGAGGACCAGCGCCACCTGCACTTCCGCGGCGAGTGGTCCCGCGTCGCCGCGCCCGTACACTGCGCCTCGCGCCGCCGCCTGCCGCCGCCCGGACAGCACGTCTACCTCACCTTCCCCTACAGGTGAACACGAAACTACAAAATATTCCGCTGCACTCGCCGTGATAGTTTTGTGATTTTCCGGCCGATACTGACGCGACCCGGTCCACAGTGGCAACAAGATGTCGGAGTGCGGCGAGGCGCCGTTCCTGCTGGCGGCGCGCGGCAACCGCTCGGTGTTCCTGCGCGTGTGGGGCGCCGAGCTGCCCGTGACGGCGGCGGCGGCCGACGCGCCCGCCTGCCACACCGCCAACCGCGTGCTCGTCTATGACGCGCACACCTCGCGGTCAGTGCCCGAAGCTTCTTCTCTAAACCCTCTATAAAAGTGAACTTTTGAAGGGTGGATGGCGAAATCTGCAATCGAGGAATAGTGAAAGTACTCAAAGGAGTCTCTGAGGCGATTTTCTCATAGTTTCAAATTCCGCCATCCAACTTAATTTATTTATCCCCCGTTTATCAGTGCGCTGAAGTATATCGGTCGGTGGTCGGTGTATCGTATATAGGTTGATCCGCGCGGTGTGCCCGGGCGAGGCGGGCGGCGCGGCGGGCGCGGTGCAGCTGTTCACGGAGGAGTGGTGGGCGCGCGGCGCGGCGCGCGAGGCGGCGCTGCTGCTGGTGTGGGCGGCGCGCGAGCCCGGCCAGGCCGTCTTCGCCTGGATGGAGGTTCGTATTACTACACACATCACGTCGCGGGCCAATCGTTTTAACCGGGCCGATCGTGATTCGCCTGGCTACATCACGATACGCACATCGTTCTTCTGAGTTCTTCGACTTTAGTCGTATTTTTGCACTAACGACGCTGCTATTAGCTGATTGTTTTTTCTTTCTGCAATTAAAAAAGTCTAAATTCAAATAGTATAACATAACCTATCCCACATGCTTCTGCTTTTTCTCGTCTGGAGACTCCGACAAGTTTATCGTTCTCGTCGATCTACTCAACATTATACCTATCTAGCAGATCGTAAGATAATCGATTAAATTACGATATGCCAGCGTCCCGCGGACCGGCCGAGCAAATCAACATTTAACGATTAGGCCCCGTCATATTTAAGAAATCTTTCTTAGAACCATCTCAAACGGCGACATCTCCCGTCGCCTTCCCGGTGACCTGCATTAGTAAAGCGTGTGTGTGCAGGTGTGGCGCGCGGTGGGCGGCGGCAACGGCAGCGCGCTGTGTGCGCACGCGTGCGGCGCGCTGGGCGCGTGCATGGCGGCCGCGCTGTGGTGCGACGGCGCGGCGGACTGCCCGGGCGGCGAGGACGAGCGCGGCGCGTGCGGCGCGGGTGCGCGGCTGCTGGCGGCGCTGGCGGCCCCGGCGGCGGGCGCTGCGGCGGCGGCGGCGTGCGGCGCGGCGGCGCTGCTGGTGCTGGCGGCGCTGCTGGCGCGGCGGCGGCGGCGCGCGCGGCGGGACAAGCGGCTGCTGGGCGCGCTGGCCGCGGGCCGCCGCCTCACGGAGGAGCTGCTGTACGACGCGTCGCGAGCCTCGTCGGCCGCGTCCTCCTGACGCCGCGAGCGCTCCGTCGAGTACATCCACGTGGATCGCGAGACCACCGTGTGACGGAGCGCCGCCCCCCCGCCCACCGCCGCCGCCGCCGCCGTCGCCGTCGCCGTCGCGTCATCGCTCCGCGGCTCGGACTCCGCGGCCGAGAGTCGCATCGTGCGTGACGTTTGCCTTCGGTGCGCGTCGGACGATACGAATCGAAACCATCACTGCCAAAAAATTATAAATATATTTCCTAGTCTTATCGATATAGTGCATCGAGAGTGGAACCTGATGCGTATTAAATTATGTATATATCGGAATGCGTGCGTGAGGAGCGTGTCCGTGTGTCGGTGCGTGCGAGCGAATGTCGGTTAGAGAGCTGCGAGTGTATTGTATGTTAACGGACGGTAGAAGGACGGTTGCGAGGAGAGCGGCGCGTCTGGCAAGTAGGTAATCTGTTTAATTATGTTACGTTATTAATGTTTCTGTATGTTATGTATATATTCTGTAATATTTTCGATGAACTATCCCGTCCCTCGTTTTCACTTAAGTTGTGGATCGCTGAAATAAAAAATAGTTCGAATTTATGACTAACATTGAACTTCTTATTTAACATTTTCCTATTACATTTTCCTAAACACCTATGACGTTTTCATTTTACACAAATAGCAAAATATTTTGCGACTAACTTTTATTTTCATAAATGGGTCGAAATAACCGAAAATTTCTCAATATAAGTACTCGTAATTATTATAAAACAACTTTTAATAAAAAGCCACAGTGTCGAATCAATTCGAGTATAATAAAGGCATTACATATTCCGAGGTAAACTACAATACTACATATATGGACGGGCGGGCTCTGCATAACATACCTGCATGGTTCTATATGAGAGACTCGACCTTACGGAAGAGTATATAAGGTTGCATATTGTTCGAAGCATAACCGACGAGGATCCCGTTTATCGAAATTCGAACAATAAAGTTCGATAGTAGCGCAGGTTTGGGCAAACTCGTATGTAATCACCAGAAACGTGCTCTCAATCATAACTAAACTTACTGACACTCTTGGATATCTCGGTAACCGTACGTGTTCTAAGTGACAGAGTTCGAAATAACGACGGCAAACGAGAGTAATTGACGTCAAATCGACGATCAAAAAAATAGGAGATTAAAAGGCAATATTTTAAACAAATTCGAAGAAATGGCAGGGATTCATATCGGTTACACTACGAGTACGTATAAACTACAACCACTGTAACCGAGTGGGCCGACTTGAAGATAACAACGAGGTCTAAGAGCCTAAGACCGACCGGTGTGACATGAACTACGGGAGACCAATGTCCGAGCTGAGCTGACTCCGCCGGACCGCTGAGTGAATGTGAGGTGAGTTTTAGAAGGTGCGAGGTAGTTTGCCAAACTGAAAACCATCGAGCGCAAGGCTGACGGATGCGGACAATTTGTTATTTATACAGAGAGCGTCAGAGACGGACCGATACGAGCGAGAACAAATACCCGGCATTTGTAACGCGCGGCTCCGCGCGGCCGCGGGGCGAGAGGGGGGAGGGGGGAGGGGTCGTAGGGGATCCGAATCTGCCTCCCTAATTTCAGGGACAACAGCAAAATACGAACTTAAAATACGGCTCAATTCAAATTCCCACTTTGCTATCAACCATTTCAAAATTAAAGTTTTAAATATTCGTATAACGAATGAAAATTGAAGTACCAAACTCTTCCGGTGTAATTATTTTGAATATAAAGTAATTTTTCTCAAACAATGTCAAAAAACAAAATAAAAGTTAAACCTACAATCGATTTGTCACTTGTGCCAGGTAGGTGTAGGGGAAGCTTAATGGATTTATTAATAGCGAGTGTTTATCTTCCAAATGACGTAGCTAGCTTCAATTCTACATGTTTCCATAGATTAGTATTGAAACTATCAACTGTTGTTGTAGAATCTAGTGTAGTTTCTACCTCGTGTATCTCAAGTTACAACTATAATGTTGGAAATCGTAATTTCATAACACAATAAAAAAATACATAAATATAGTGGTAAACTTCTTACAGCCAGCCACATTGCACTGCACAACAGTTACAACTGCGGCATGGACCTAACGTTATCCGTACAAAACAACTGTTATTATGGACACATGCTCGGGGTGAGTACATTTTATTTAGTCGCTTATTGTTTGAAACGTGTGCGCGTGTAGGGCGGGCTCGCGGGTTAGTGTCCTTGAACGACAATCGTACTCGTACGTCCTCGGCACTTCGCGTCGCAGCATCCCGCCAGCGAGGGCGAGGCGAGGGCGAGGCGAGGGGGAGGCGAGGGGAGGGGGGGGGCACGGAGGAGTAAAGTTGACCGTACGCATTAGCAATCAGCACACCTCGCCTCGCCGCCGTCACACATACATTTGTGCTCTATTGCCAATCATTGAAGGTGTAAAATTGTACAAGCCTTCATATTGGATGTTTCAGGACACAGCGGGCTTGGAAATACGAGTACATATGATTTGCGACTTATTAATTATGCGACGCAATAGCATAGTGAGTTTCGCCACACGATATCAGGAACATTTTGAATTATATCCACAAACTTAAAGTAAGTTTAATGAGTGTGTTTCAAAATAGAATCTTTTTACTTTGTTGACTCTTCTGACTTAACAGAATAAAGTTGTATTGAACTAGCTAAGTTTAAAGAACTGCAGTTTGCTACTAGCGCATTAATATTGTTCTAACAGACTGTAAAAAGATTCGCATAATATTCAGCGTAGACCCTACGAAGCGTTTGAAAATAAAATGTAATTAATTCGAGCCGCTTCAATCGCACGCAGCGCAGTGAGGCGCGACGCGGTCCCGGCCGCCCGGCCGTCGGGGAATCGCGAGCCCACTTCGTGCGTCTATATCTTTTAACAATTCGCAGCAATAAAAAGGTGTCCCGGAACACGAAAATGGAACATATCTGACGTTTTCATGTTCATTCTATATTTATTTAAACGGATCAGCAGCTAAAAAAATAATTAAATACAAAACATTAAACATTAACAGTACAGATCAAGTAATTATGGTGAAATCCTACATGTTTTGTGCTGACGTATTTTAAGTAAACATTCAAAAAGAAGACAATGTTTGGGTTCAATTTACGCAATTACTCCAATAAACAATAAACCCAGAAACAAATAGTTACAGGTACTGGAGGTTTATGGAAGCGTTCCGAAGCAGCAACATCGTGTAATTCTGTAGCGGACTGCAACTCGGGCTCATTAAATGTTCTCGTCCGAGCGCGCTCTACGCGCCCATTCGCTACGCGGCGCTACGAGGCTACGAGGTGCTACGTGGCTACGGATCTTCTCGAACCATTACGGACTGCCGCCCACTGTAGAAGTGTAGAGCTGCATTGCAATATCGCACACACGAATAAATCATTTATTATCCCGCTGACACTCACAATTAGATATTATTGTAGTTGAATGTTTAGACGCAGAAGGTAATCGATCAAATTTTCATTTGATTTAAAAAAATCCTCACCAATTTTAAAACAGATAATTTTCCTATTGTACTATTTTTCTACCTTACACATTGTACCTTCCTCCCTCTAATTTTCAGAATCACATTCAATTTTGTGTGTGTATGAAAATAATATTTCTTGTCGCATTATGCGTCAGCGTGAGTCAGAAACGTTTCTAAAACGACGGAACCGTGTGCTCACGGCTGACTCGTGTGTGGCATGTTATGAACATACTCGTAGCATATATGGAGCTTAGGGGGAAGTAAGGCAGTGAGCGGCTCGTCGCGTGCCGAAGCGTGTCGATTGCTAATACGCAGCGCCAACCGTCCCCCGGCGCCCGCTGCACTTACGCGGCGACCGTACGATCACCTAATAGATTAGCTCGTGTAACCTGCATATCTTAAAGTGAGAAGTATAATCATCAAATTGTTTTGCAACATATATTTACACAGCAAATTCTAGCAAATCATCCACCACAATAGTGTCATTGTTTATAAGACTTTCAGCGTTGCTTAAAGTAATTACTTTAGCTTTTTCGGGTTAAATAATTTCAATTCTTTATTAACGTGTCTACAGTTGAATAGGTTTGCATTTAAGTGCTGACGTCTACATTTTAAACTTTAACGGAAGGAAGCAAACTGGTAGCTCTTATTAAGGTGGCTCCTACATGGAATAGATTCGGAGAAGCCTACGAGGCTTCACTTACCGAAACAAAAGGTCGTCTACGTCAGGGCGGACGAGTTAATATTTTTAATAGCCTAATTACATCAGAGAGTGGCTTTAGAGGGTTGCTGGGGTGAGCGGTGAGGGCGGAGGGGGGCAGGGGGGGGGGGTGGCGACTAGTCCCACAGTTAGAACACCGGATAATTAACGCATTACCGTCGCTCGTACGTCGCACAATGACACGCGACCGGCGCGGCGGCGCGTGAGACGCGCGGCTGCCGGCAGGAGCAGCACTAACGAATGTACTCGAATGGATATCCCATACACTGCACTGTGGAAGTGGATTTGTTGCGAGTACGTGTATTGCATGACGGGAGCACAGCGTCACGCGGAGGTGAAACCAGATATTATTTTGACCGGCCTCAAAGGATTTAATGGAGTAATAAAACTTGTTACTGAGTAAGTACCAATGTTACTCAACTAAAAGAGGGCTGTTTTAAGTTTCACGCGTGTGTCTGTCTGTGTATCTGTCAGTCTGTCTGTGTGTCCGGCCGGGCTCAAACGTATGGCCAGATTTTGATGTAGTTTTTTGTTTGAAAGGTCCTTAAGTCCTTACTCCAAAATAGTTCGCGACCGAAATGAACTCACAAAACGTTGCTAAAACCCAACCAGTGTTGGGAACATAGTGAAGTAGGTAGGTGGACGTCATTATTATAGAACTATTACATATTTGAATAGTTATCAATTTGGGTTTGATTATTTCAATATCAATAGTATAATATCATAATATGAAGCGAGATAATAATTATGCACGGTTCACAAACCATTCAATTGAGTGATCTCAGGCCGCCGAGTGGGGGAAGGTGGGGGACAGTTGACACTGCGTATTAGCAATCAGCGCTTCAGCGAGCGACAAGGCGTTTACAACCTTATCTTTAAGTGTTAAGGTCGCATGTCGCGTACACCGCAGGCCTCCGTCGTGTCGCTGGAAAATATTTCTGATTCACGCTTATTAAACACTGGCACATAATGCGATACAAGGAGTATTATTTACATATTATATAGAACGGGAATTGATGACAATATGTTAGAGTAATAGGAAACGAGCCTTGTCGAGAGTACTTCAAAAAATTTAAAGTAAAATTAATCTTAGATTTCTGCAGAAGTATCAGTTGCAGTGAAATATAAAAAACATGAAACATTGCACTTGCACCTTTGTGTGAACAATTAAATCTGGATCCTGATTTAGTTTCCATAGCGGGGCCGTGCGTTGTCTGTTCCAATTTGCGGCGAAATCCCTCCTGTCTCCTTTGTCTCGGCGCGGGAACAAAAGAAGAAACCGGGCCACTAACATCGCTAGCCCTGAATAGCGCACCAACCACAGCGACAAAACCTCGGAAATAAATATAAATAGATAACGCAAAAGTACAGTAACAAAGTAACACAGGGATTGTCAAAATCGCTGTTTAATTTGGTCCGTACTCTACCAATGTTCAGAAGGGATGTCAGATTTATCATTCCTCCAATCAAGGAACCGAAATATTTTTTTGATACTGGCTGAATGATGATAAATAATTAATCGAATAATTCATATTATTCTTACTGGCGCTATTGGCTTTGTATTTATGTACGAGTAGTGTTCCTATTCTCTAAGACGATCTTTTTTGTCTCAGTAGGTAACAAAAAGCGACACGCTTGTTCGGAAGAATTACTTCTGATGGGCTTCCTTGCGTTATCTTTTTAAATCTATATCTGTGGCCGAAACCTTTCCAAAAACACATTGCGGCTTGCACCGTGTAGTACGAGTGCTGGAAAGTAGGTCGGGTTTTTATCATATCGTAGTAGCGAATGAGTGCACTAGCTGATGTTAAGTGGTGCAGCTCAAAACAAACACGTTCAGTTCCAATAACGACTGCAGCCGAGACAAAGAATCTTAGAATCTTCGCTACTCTTGTAAACACCTCAATCGAAGCCATTTTAAAACGGGACGAACACGCTGCTTCTGCTTGGTCAGTGGGGTGTTGTTCTGTTGTTCGACCAAGTGGGCCTTCCATCTTATTATGCGCTGGGCTCTGGAGTACCACGGGCTACTGTTACAGTGATCACAATTAAAATGATCAGACACGATGTTGCTAGAGAATCCCTAGAAACCTCACCAAAGACACATATTGAGTGCAGTAGTGTAGTGTACGCGTCTGTGGATAGAGTAGGTCGGGGTGCAGCCCTCGGGCAGTCTCCGCATAGTGACTGCCGCGCCTGACAACGGTTCGTCCAAACATTTTTTCTGTCCAGATGGAGTGTCAGCACATAAAAAATGAGATAACTAAAATTTTGGCACTTTTACGGCACTCAATAGTGCAACCGTAAATAAGCATTGTGCATCAATGCACGAGTAGGTACAGTTAGACGGTTCGAATGTTAAAGTAGAAGTAGCTTGTTTTGATCTTTTCCAGTTCATTTGAACACTAACGAGGTCATGTAAGTACATTGAAGATGTTACTTTGTATAAGTGCAAAGTTAAAGATGTTGCTTTGCTCTCGCCTAGTTATTTATGGTTAGTGTGACTCTTTGTACGGAGTTTTAGAAAGTCTCCAGAATATTTTACAATGTTATTTATAAACATTTAGGTTTTTGAAATAAAATTACGGCAATAAAAATTAAAAGGTGTTCTTTGCATCACTTTTTAGGTTAAATGTTTGTAAACTATAGTATTAGTCATAACACTTTCATCGATAGCAAGAGGTCGTCATGGTACTTTAATAACAACAAAATTCGTTGAAATGAAAAATCTTTCATGAAAAATTTACCTTTATTAACTTAAAGTAAGTACCTATCTATCTATGATTGCTAGAACAACTAAATAAGTATATACTAATAAATAAGTCAGTATGTTCAAATTTGAAACCCTTGTGTATTTTTTTCCTTTTTTTAAGGAAATAAAATCAATATTCGAAATTTTTGTGATTGTGTATCTGGTAAAGGCTTTAGTCGACAGTAGGCAGGTTTCGCTTGCAGTCTGTGGGTGTAGTCAATGGAGCGTGTCTCTAATTGCGATTGAGTTGTGTTTGCTTGTTGCGTACAAACAATCGTTACAATCGTAGGACAGCGACACACAGGGCGGCAAGTTGTTTGGAGATTTTGGATTTGATTATGTACCATCATTGAAAAAGTAGATATTAAAAGCTTGTATGGGTCAGCCCGTATAAATGAATGTAGCGTTAGCAGACGCTACATTGTGTTATTGATTGTAATTAATGCTTAAAATTTTAAGATAACTAAATTGGAAGAAAAGTTTCGAGTCACTGAATTGACTTTTACCGCCAACAATTGTTCCTAGTAACCCAGTACCTATTTTCGTTAGTATAGTTAACACAATAAGTAACTCGTGTATTTTCTGTATGAGGAAGTGAGATGTTTGCAGAATTAATAGCAGTCGAGATGTTGTGTCAGGCGGCCTTCACCTTGCGATAGCGTTACATGCGAACCATGCGAGTATCTGCTGTAACCAACACCTCGGCTGGATGCCTCTGTTTGCTCCATTAGGGGCGTTGGGGCGACGGCCTTCCGTCAATCTCACTGGAGATTTCCTCAAGAAACAACTGCCAGCCAGTAGGTAGTGATGTTAACGATTGGAGATTGTGGTGTTTAAAAACGATTATGTAGAGACCATTTTACGTGAAGAAATTAGAATAAAAATCAATTTTACTTTTACAGTAAACTAGCAGGTATTTTGGGGGTATAAATTATGGTAGTTACAAATTTAATTACTATCGAAATACAATTTTTTTCACAAGTGGCGTTTCATCGCTCAGAAAAATTTGGCGGATATATCCGCTTTATTTTATGTACGAAATTGTACCACGACTCGTAGCTCAATTAACATTCAACAATTAACAATTAACATTCCAGCTAGCAATACAAAAATGACCCACTACTTACTTGAATGTTTTCATTCGGTCCGGCATTATCATAATGGTGCACCCGTAAGCAGGAGTTTGTACCCGTAACTCCGGCCAGTCGACACAGGGCGGAACTCCGGACAAGCGGCGTATCGGTAATTAAATCGAACCCGCACTCCGCTGTGCAAATTGGCGCGAGGCGACGCCCGCCGTACCCTTCGCCTGATTTCTGCATGACTTATTCCCTTTCGAATACCGAATATTGACGACAAATTTTCCACACATGTACGTTTGATGCCTACGCCTACTTATCACCATCTAAATGTTTTAACTCCCACGATACTACGAATAACGAGGCCTTCATAACCCATTGCGAAGCAGTCGTGAATGTTCCACTGCTTGATTTGATCGTCGTGCAATCTGTGGGAGGACTCCATATCCACGGGTAGCCGAATACACTTTATATTAATATACTTTCGTTCCCGTCTGCTTCTCGTTTACATAAATTAAAGTTTCTTGGATACCAAAAATCGATTCGATTTCATTTACCGCCTTCAAACGCAGAGTAAGAACAGTGTTTGTTTTCGTTTGGCGAAGCGCCGGAGTACCGAGGCGCCGCAATCACCCGACGTTCCGGAAACCAGTAGGTATTCTTGTAAAATTTTAAGCGAAATTATTAATTTGAAGTGGCAGTTACCTTGACATTTACAGCGAAAATAATAACGAATCTTCCTATTACTTGTAAATGTTAAGAAGATAAATCCAAAGAATTATTAATTGAGGGGTTCTTTTAACCGTTGACAAAAGAAAGGTCTCCATTATCTTATGATTTTATAACAGCACTGTTTGAACAAGCTCAAGTCATTCATTATGTTTAAACCTGAACTGAACAAGCTTTTTCCTAAAATATCAGAAAGGTACCTACACCATGAATATCCGGCACGTAGCATCACCATTTAGTGATATGAACCTTCAATTAAGCTGGATTAAAGGCTAACAAAATTCATTTGCATAATAAAGCACATTACTTGTAAGTGTCGTAATGTAGGCTTCAGTAGTGGCACAGAGGGCTGGCCAGTAATTGGCGGCGGCGAAGGCTGCGGCCGCTTTAGAAACGGACGTTGAATATGAAAAGGATCACAATTTAATTAAAAGCGCCCTTTTCAACGCGAATTCAATTACAAATTGGGTATTTTTCGTTGTAAGGGCTCGTTAGGTGACCTTTTGGGACATCCGTGGCTAGCGCGGCGGCGTGGGCGGCGCCTACGACGAAACGTTTCTCATTTCACTGACCGTCCGCCGCTGAATAGTAGATGTGAACAAGAAGTCCCGTTGTTACGTCGAGGCGGCGACGTTCGCGGCTGAAATAATATTTGTACAGAAATTTCGTTTCAATCTCCTCGTGACTGCAGTCTTTGTTGAGAGAAATTAAATTTTGAACGTAACTTAGCCGCCGACACTAAGTGGTACGAAAAAGTACTAAATATATTTTAAAATAATTGGCTAAGTTTAAACTTTAAACACTGGCGAAAAGGACGTTGTAAATGCAAAATAGAAAGTGAAAGGTAACGTGACACTAAAGGCTAAAGCGTAAAAGGAAATTGTAGGCGAAACAAAGTGTAACAAAAAGGTGCAAGGGGAAACAAACGGCTTTATAGCGCGCGAGCGTGGGGCGGCGGCGGGTCAACCGGCGGGTTTCTAGCCTGCGAGCGTGGGGAACTTTATATTATGTTCGTATCATACGTTTTTTCAATATAAATAGCTAATGAGCAGGATACGGTTATGCAGGAATCAAAGAAAGCGAAAGCACTGTCAGAAGACATGGTCGTTTCAGGTTGTTTTCATCAATAACCATTTCTCAACTACAACACAAGTTATCAAGAACTCGTTATGCTGATTGAGAAGTTAGTACTGGCGTTGGTATTCACGCGCAAATTTCAATGGTTCCATCACCTATCACTTTGTTTCTCCGGTAGCCATATTTATTACAAAGAACGAAATCTCGGCGGATTTAAATATATCCAATCAATTACGAGTACATTCACGCATTACACCTACATAAATTGATGGTAGTTCACCACCTCGCATTAAAATTACTCTTCCATCGCAATACGTTAAGTAAGTATTGTAACTCTTTGTCTCTTTTTGTTTAGTATTGTCGCGTCGTCAGGATAATGGGGTTCGTGAAAACACCAGTTGGTTCCGCAAGTACTTTATTGAACGTCCACACAACAAATCACCACTCTTTAAATACAGCAAAACACGTATACACACTTTAACTGAACGCACTTAATTCACTCACTCACTAAATCACAGTAGTATCGCTGGTTATCGCCTGGATAGTTCGCTCCGATCGCTGATCCAAGAATGACTCCCCGAGTGCCCGTCACGCATCTATTTATACCCGACTACGGGTACACTAGAAATTACTGGAGCGATCCCGAACTATATAGACTAGGGTAGAATGTAATAAAGTTGTAAACAACTATAGACTATCCATGCTATTTCGAACCTTAACTAATTAGGCATAGGGTTGAGATTCTATTGCAAGGCATGTCATGTTTATAACTGTCAGCGACGGGCGGTCGTGTGATTTATGGCCGGCTATGTACCTACTTATGTATTTCCCGATTCTTCCGACTGTCTTATGTAACACTGCCCCCCTCTTAATCATGCTCGTCCCGAGCATTATTCGACCCATGAAAAGGTGCCAATCTGTCGATGTGCACAATCTTCGGTTGCCTTCTGTCTGCTTGCTTAATGCGATAGGTGACATCGTTGATCTTCGTGATCACCTTATATGGGCCTTCCCATCGGGCTTGAAGCTTCGGCGATTTTCCTTTTTTCCTCAGGGGGTTGTGTAGCCAGACGTAGTCTCCTTCCTCAAAACCACGTGTCTTTGCGTTGCGGTCATAGCGGGTTTTCATCCTTGCGCTGGACGCCAGGCTGTTCTGTCGCACCAGGTCATGGGTTTCGTCCATCCGCCTCTGCAAATCGGCTACGTACTCAACCGTCGCTTTCGGGGCATCAGGTGGAGTGCCGGTCAACAAATCCACCGGCAGACGTACCTCTCTTCCGAAATTGACCTTGGCGGGGGTAAACCCAGTAGACTCATGTACCGCCGAGCGATAGGACATCAGAAACAGTGGTATGTACCGATCCCAATCTCGTTGATGAGACTCGACGACTTTGGCCAAGTGGTTTTCCAACGTTTGGTTGAATCTCTCGACCATGCCGTCAGATTGCGGGTGCGCTGGGGTGGTACGTGTCTTGTTTATCCCCAGAAGATTACACATCTCTTGGAATAAAGTCGACTCAAAGTTTCTACCCTGATCGCTGTGCAGTTCTAAAGGCACGCCAAAACGACACACTACTTCCTGAACCAGCTTCTGGGCAACAGTCTTTGCTTCTTGGTTCGGGGTAGCAAACACCTCAGGCCATTTGGTGAAATAATCCTGAACCACAATGATGAATCGGTTCCCGTCTTCGGTTTGGGGAAATGGCCCAGCCACGTCTATGGCTATTCTTTCCCAGGGAGCTCCTACATTGTACAACTGCAGCTTCCCTCTAGATCTAGTTTGAGGTCCTTTTACTGAAGCGCATGCTGTACACTTTCTACACCATTCTTCGATGTCCTCACGGCAGCGCACCCAATAAAAACGTTCTCGTACCTTTACGAGTGTTTTCTTCACGCCCAGATGTCCACCGGATGCACCGTCATGTACCAGCTTCAGTAGTGAGGCTACCTTGCTCTTCGGAATAACCATCTGCAGAATGTGTTCCTTTCCGTGGGGTGAGTCCCATTTTCTATACAGCACGCCATTTTCCACCATGAGGCTGTCCCACTGGGCCCAGTATGCCTTAGTGACAGGGCTCGAAGCCGACACGTCACTCCACTGTGGTTTTTGCCCTCTGGCTTTCCAGTCCATGATCAGGCTAAGATCCTTGTCTTGTTTCTGATCTTGACTTATTTGCTCCTTACTCCAAGACTCGTCCAAGTCCTGCGTCCTTATAATCTTTACCACTTCCTTCGATTCTTGCTTCAAGCAGTGCTTGCAGTTCTCGGGGCACGGTCGTCGTGACAGAGCATCTGCGTTTGCATGAGCTTTCCCGCTGCGATGTTCGATAGTGAAGTGGAACTCTTGAAGCTGTTCAATCCATCTTGCAACTTGTCCTTCAGGGTTCTTAAATTGGAGAAGCCATCTAAGAGCGGCATGGTCTGTGCGTATTGTAAATTCTCTACCCAGCAAGTACTTGTTGAAGTGCTGCAAAGTCTTTACTACAGCAAGCAGCTCACGACGAGTAACGCAGTAATTTCTTTCCGGCTTCGACAAAGACTTGCTGAAATACGCGATGACTACTTGTCGACCATCTTGCTCTTGAGACAATACTCCTCCTATCCCTGTATTACTTGCGTCGGTATCCACTACAAATCTTCCGTCCCTTCTAGGGTATCCCAGAATCGGAGCTGAACAGAGAAGCTTCTTCAGCTGAGTAAACGCACTCTCGCAATCCTGGTCCCAAATAAAATTTCTCTTTTCCTCTGTGAGACGATGCAATGGCTTGGCTACCTCGGAGAAGTTCTTTACAAATCTCCGGTAATACGCGCACAAGCCTAAGAATGCACGTACATCTGTTTTATTCTTTGGTGTAGGCCATTCCTGCACCGCTTTGATCTTTTCCGGGTCAGTCTGAACGCCTTGGTCGGAAATGACGTGTCCCAAGAAGGATACTTCTTTCTTGAAAAAGTCGCATTTCTTCGGATTGAGCTTCAGGTTTGATTCGCGGAATCTCTTAAAAACCTTTTCTAAATTCTTCAGATGTTCCTTGAAATTGCGACCCATTACAATCACGTCATCGAGATATACTAGGCAGGCATCTCCTAGCAGTCCCAATAGTACTCGTTCCATAAGGCGTTCGAAAGTCGCTGGAGCGTTGCACAGTCCAAAAGGCATGACGCAGAACTGCCACAGACCATTTCCAGTTCCAGTTGTGAACGCAGTCTTCTCTTTATCTTCTGGCCGAAGCTCCACCTGCCAGTAACCACTCTTCAGGTCTACAGTCGAGAACCACTTCATGCCTCCTAGCATATCCAGTGTATCGTCAATCCGGGGTAGAGGATAGCTGTCCTTTTTGGTCACATTATTTAACATTCTGTAGTCCACACAGAATCTGGTGCTTCCATCCTTCTTTTTCACCAGTACTACAGGTGAACACCAAGGGCTAGTCGAAGGTTCAATGACCTTACTTCGTCTCATCTCTTGGATCATTTCTGACACCTCTTGTTCCTTCGCGAAGGGTACGCGTCTAGGTCTCTGTTTGATCGGCGAGATGCTACCGGTGTCAATTGAGTGTGTCACCAGACTGGTTCTTCCGAGATTAGTGTCGCCTTCACTGAAAATATCCCTGTAGTCCCTTAACAACCTTGCTGCGTCTGCATATTCCTTAGGACTCAAATTCACCTTGATTGTTTCCAGCAGAGAGGCGACGTTGTCGGTTGTTCGACATTGAATGTTAGATTCCTGAGTCCTCCTCAAGTGATTAACGGCATCACATCGTCCGATAATCGTGTTCTTTGGTAGATAAATTGGTGAGCTACTGACGTTAATAATCTTCACCTTAGCGTCTTGCTTAGTCATGACCAGTGTTCTGGCAGTAATCCAACTAGGATGATCCCCAAAATTCTCCACAATGACGCATCGGTTTGACGTTATCTTTCCCGGAAACCGGACACTCACCAACGTTTCCGACCTAGGTGCTAGTTTGACGGCCCTCGCACTGTAAACTTTTGTCGAAGAGGATCCTTCCAGGAAAACTTCTTGTCTGGGGAAGCTTAATACCCCTCTTGCCACATCGACTACACATTGTTGCGTCCGTAAAAAGTCCAATCCGATGATGCAGTCGTCAGTTATATTGGCCACCAAGACGGACTGCACATAAGTGTCATCTCCGAGTTTGATTCGAACTTCTGTAACTCCCAGGACGGTCACTGGCTGGCCTGTTGCTGTCTGTAGGTTGCACAATGGGCGTGCATCTTTCCACATAATGGTCCGCTTTAACAGTTCCGGTCGCACGATGGATTTCGATGCTCCTGTATCGATTGTGAAGCGACAGGGTTTGCCATTAATCTCTCCTGTGGTAACAAGGCTGTTCCCATCACAAGCCTGTGATACTTGGACTGTTGGGGCTCGACGAAGTCCAGCCAGTGCCTGCCCCGCGGCCCTGGCGCCATTTAGTTTAACGGCTCCTGATCCTGAGTGTCGACCTGGGTAGCCGTCGACACCGACCTTTGCCTTTTCTGAGCCCGGCAGTTGATTCTTATATGACCTCTTTCACCGCACCCATAGCATACGGGTCCACTACGAGGTTGTATTGCAGCAACTACTTCTCGAACTCTATGAGTTCTATAGTCATTGCGAACTGCCTCTACTTCGAGTGCATGCGCAAGAGCGGTTTTCATGGTAGTGTGGTGACCCAAACGCACCGTAGCTCTCACCTCTGGATCTCTTATCCCGTTCATGAACGCCTCCAGAATTTTCTCTTCAACGGGTGTTGAGCTTGATGCGTAGGCACGGCGTACCAACAGTCCTATCTCCGTAGCCCACTGTTGCAAATTTTCGTTGGGCTTCTGCACTCGGTCTTTTAGTTGTGCCCGGTATACATGCTCCAAGTGCTTGTCTCCGTAACGGGCATCTAGAGCCTCAAATAGCGATTCTAGTGTCCTCTCATTCGCTGGCACGTTTTCTAGAATGCGTGCGGCGTCTCCTCGAAGAGCAAGAGTAAGCGCCATGAGGCTCTGCTCTTCTTCCCAACCATTACCTTTAGCAATCATTGCAAATTGTTCTTTGAATGCTTTCCACGATGTAGAGCCGTCGAAACTGGGGACTTTTAGCCTTGGACCTCCAGCAGTAATTGTAGGTGTAACGGAGGTGCCTACAATAATGGCCTTCCGCAGCTTCCTCTCCAGTTCGTCGAACTTCTGTTCCTGATCTACGAGGATTTTTTCAAACTTCCGCTCATGGGCGCTTAAGGTTGCGGCATGGTCTTGCGTTTGCGTCTTTAGGGCCTCGAGGTCTTCCTTCACGTGCTCCAACAATCCTTGGAAACCTTCAAGCTTCCTGTCGATTGTCTCCTGTAATAGGGTGGTGGCTTGGCGCTGGCTCTCTTGCAACTGGACCGTGGCTTCGCGTTGGCTCTCTTGCAACTGAACCGTGGCTTCGCGTTGGCTCACTTGCATGGCCTGTATAGCGCCGAGTAAGGCCTGTATATCGAAGCCGATATCACTCCTCGTACCTGCTGGTACGGGTGCGGTCGCAGCGGCCGGCGCGGTTGAAGGTGCCGCAGTCGACGAGAGCGTATGTGTAGGTGCCGTGGTCGTCACTGTTGTCAAGCGCTCTCGCTGAGGCGACTCCATCCGCGTTGCATCCAGAGCCGTCTGACGTCGAGTTCGCACTCCTTCTTCACTTTGCGGTACGACTGGCATTCCGCTTCTGTCACCAATTGTCGCGTCGTCAGGATAATGGGGTTCGTGAAAACACCAGTTGGTTCCGCAAGTACTTTATTGAACGTCCACACAACAAATCACCACTCTTTAAATACAGCAAAACACGTATACACACTTTAACTGAACGCACTTAATTCACTCACTCACTAAATCACAGTAGTATCGCTGGTTATCGCCTGGATAGTTCGCTCCGATCGCTGATCCAAGAATGACTCCCCGAGTGCCCGTCACGCATCTATTTATACCCGACTACGGGTACACTAGAAATTACTGGAGCGATCCCGAACTATATAGACTAGGGTAGAATGTAATAAAGTTGTAAACAACTATAGACTATCCATGCTATTTCGAACCTTAACTAATTAGGCATAGGGTTGAGATTCTATTGCAAGGCATGTCATGTTTATAACTGTCAGCGACGGGCGGTCGTGTGATTTATGGCCGGCTATGTACCTACTTATGTATTTCCCGATTCTTCCGACTGTCTTATGTAACAGTATTGTAACAATTTGTCTCTCTTTTGTTGCTTGTTGTAACTATAAGTCTCTTTTTTGTCTTGTGTTTTAACTATTTGTCTCTTGAAGTCAGCAACGTATCACGGTGTCACGTAGGGAGCGGTCGGTCGGGCTTAATTACACGCCGATAAGTTTACAAATTCGGGACATCCATTTGTATTCGTAGCGTCGCTGGGCCGCGCGTACAAATTCCCAATGTTTTATGCCACGAGTGTGTTTAGTTACAGGTGCTTGCTCGCAGTTTTTGTTGACAATCGTTTTATTCGATTGGATTTCCATTTTTGTTTTTTTAGCACTTCTATTTTTGTTGCATTTGATTTTTGCAGTAGGCAAATGTGCGGTAAATACCATTATTATTTTTAGTATTGTGTAGTTAGTCTATTTCTGTATTTTATTAAGAACTAAAAGAAGAAAGAAGATAAAAATAGTTAATAAAGTTATTCTCGTGCAAAGCTCATTTCATCTCTTGGTTTTAATATTGTAAGGTTTTATCGCGGAAGGGATTCCCGCACGCACGAGCTTGCGTGTCAAACATTCCGTGCGAAGGCGATGATCCATTTTCAAACAAATTATAAAAATGTGAATGAATATTATTTCATAAACAACTCATTTTGACACCTTTGCGTGAACACATTATTCTGAAGTGGGGTTGGGAAAACTTCAGGCTCTTTAGGGGTCTTTACAATTTTCCGATACCACGAATAAATGTATAATTGAAGAATAAGTAGTCGCTTTTTGTTTTAAATCGAAGATTCTCAAACTGGGGTATACCTACTCGTATCATCTGAGGGAAGTCATTTGATATTAAGAGGTAGAAAAAAAAAATTACGTGGCTGAGGTTTTTCCTTGATTCGTATCAGCCACTTGAAAGAGTTGATTTTACACAATACCTTGACAACCACCCTCCCCCTTCAATCCCCTTTTATTGATACATAATAGTAAAATATTAGCTTTTTACATATTAGTTTCCAAAATAAAATTATTATTATTGAAAGGGGTACGCTGTTGTTTTGGAAATATTGAACTAAATAAATGAACACTTCAGTGGACAGAAAATCTTTTGAGACTATAAAAAATTATTTAGCAAATAAAACCTTCTGAAAAAGGCATTACTCTAGGGCTCGCAGCGCTGTGCACCCTCGAGCCGCGCCGCGCGAGGCCTCCGCCACTCTGCAGCCACACTGCAATCAGGGAAGTGACATTCAATGTCAAATAAACAATTTAGCTGAGTTGTTTTGATTGTTTAAAAGAAAACGAGCTTGTAGACCAATTGTAGTCGCACTGACCACTCGGTGTAAGTGGTCAGTGCGACTGAATCGATTACATCTTCGATTCTGTAACATTTTTCGAATGATCTGCTGCTACTCATTGACTTCTGAAAAACCAGAGAAAACAATTGTATTGCTCTTTACATCTTCCCATAATAATGGCAGATCGATACGATTACGAAACTGCGTGAGTTCATGCTCGAAGGTGATCTACGTGATCTGGACGTTTGTTCGCTACGTCGATGTCAAAAAGTACGTTTTGCAGATTTTTAATCTTTTTTTACAATTGTCGACGTAGACTTTGTAGCAGTTACTTTGTATATGCAAATCGTTGGCTGGAGTGGGTACAAGTTGGTGACTTTTATTGGGTCGTAGCAAGAAGTAGGCTGCGGCAGGCCGGGGTGCCAAACGAGGGTGTTTTGGCAGCGCCGCGCCACCGCCCCCGGTCTCCGCCGATTGCACTGGAGACCGACGAACCAATCTGCGAGAAATAAACGGTTTGTTTTTAACAGGCTCGGGTGGTTTATTGCTGCCTATATCCCGTTACGATAACTGAGGCTTTAGGAAAATTACAAGCAATTATAGAATATAAAGAGACTGTAAGTAGTAATATTCATTGCCAAGAATACCTAAGAGAACACTAAGTGTTCTCTTCCGTTTAAACCCGGACCATCACTATAAATAGGACAATATTTTGTAGAGCTAATATTTAGTGACCGAGCTACTTACCCGTAGTGGTGCTTTATAAAAGAGGTAACCCTAGACATGCTTACCACCACTTTAATACGTCGTAAAAAAGGATAACAACCTCAGACTACCTATGGGTCCACTCCGTTGAATGGATGTGGTTATCCACGAGCTGCAGTACCCACCCGGCATCAGGTGCAGGCTCATGAGCTAAGTTTATACAAAAACACCGGTGGGAGTCATAATTAGCCGCGAGCTAGTTTGTCCGCGTGCACGATAAAGCACATCGGGGTTAAGCCTGTGACCCTGTGACCCGGTCACGGCGAGAACTTTTAACGACATGGTTCACTCAAACCCGTCGAGTTACTCTTAATAAATTCCCAGAGGCGAGCGCTCGACGACTAGAAAACACCGCTTCACGAGCTGTTTCAGATTTTGTTGAAAAATGCCCCGCTTTCAAATCCCAGGCCGACTTCAGACTAGTTGGAAAATATCATTAAAGTGAAATGTTAAGCGGGATTGTTACACAATTCAGGCATTTTCTTGCCTTTAAACGGTCCCATCTCAGCGTTTTCTCGAAGCGTAAAGCTCTATTCATATCTACAGATATTTAGCGTGGCGGTAAAAAAAAAACTCCCTTAAAAAACTCTCCCAATAAATGCCATTTTCTCATTCCGCAGCATACAACATAACTTCGAGTAAAGAGGCTGATTTTTATCTTTTTATTTCCGCCGCCTGAGTGAAGTGATCCACAATATCGGCGAGCGTCCACCGCGCCGCGTCGCTTGGCAGCCACACACCGCCGGTTATGTCACCATCAAAATAAAGAACGCACTCACTGACATACTTTGATACTGTCAAGCTTCCTGAATATTAGTAAATTGCGAGTACGGTCTACAGACGAAATATAGCGTATATTACTATAACAACTGTTGGTTGATGGAGAGGGTTTTATAACTTTTTCAAGAAAGATAAAAGGTGGATATTTGCAACTGCTTCAAGTTAAAGTCCTGAAGATAGTTCAAAAGTGGATATCTGCAGCTTATTTATCCTGTAACACTGCCGGTGTTCTGGTTTCTAATTCATCTCGCTACGTATAATTATGTGAATTGGTAGAGATACCGCATAGTTGGCAACCCAAGTCGGATGTTCTACTGTGCCCGTCAGCGTATGAATGGGATGCTAAGACTAGTCCGTACAGGATGCATGCCAACCACCAATAAGGTTTTAAGGTTTTACAGCCGCTCAATCTGTAGACAAATTCTGACGAGGTCACTGAAGTATTTATCATCCATCCAAGTATCTACTGACCTTTTTCTTACTCGTAAATTTTCGAACGCTAGCACGTAGCGACTTACTCAAAAAGTGGGATCAAAAATTATAATGTTGATCGTAATCTATAAATCTTAATAAATTGTGTGATGATTATTAGCTGATTAGTGTAATTGGTGTAAACCGTTCTAATGAAACCAGATAAATAAATAAATATTTTTGAGGCTTGCTTCCAAGTCCATGTTTTTCACCATCCCTACTCCTCACTATCATCTGAAAGAAAATTGAAAGAATAAATAAAGCAATAATTAAATTGGTAAGTCGCGTACTTCATTTCCCGGAGCACCGGCAAATACGCAAAGGAAATGCGAGCAGTAGGAAAGTGATTACAAATTAAGCCGCCATTAGGATCCACTTCGTTAATGCTTCCTCTCGTTAATAAACCCAATACATTTCGATGGCTTTTACTATTACCTGCTGAGTGCTTACTAGAGTGCGGATGTGTAGTATCTATATCGCGTATGTTTTTTTTGAAGTGGAATTGAAATTAAATTTCCCGAAGGAAAGTTAAGAAAAGTTAAAGATTTTATTCTAATCTATAAAAAATCTAATATAAATCCTCGGTCTTCGTTAAATCTACAAAGTTTGAACGAAATCTAGCCATTTAAAGTGGGTCAAAATCGCGCCCAAAGGAGTCGGTTACAAACAAACACACAGGTGAAGCTAATATAATGCGTGTAAACAATTTTCGTAAGTAGATAGATATATTATCTAACAACCAGCGTTAAAAACTCGAGATCGAAAAAAATTAAAGCGTGATTAAAAAGGAAAATAATGTACTGGTATTCCGATGTGTTATGAAATTTGCGTCGAAAAACGGTTTAAACACCACATGAAAAGGGTTGACATCATTCAAATAAAATTAGCTGCATGATGCATTCCCATATTTAGAGACTTCGTGTAGCGAAACATGTAAAGACAATAGGCTTAGCAAGCCTATTATAATGAAACATAATAAGCATAATGAGCGGAGTTGGATTACAAGGGATTGCGAGCATTTTGGTCAATGAGCCTGGCGAAAATTTCGACAATCATTTCCTCCAGGCCGATAACTCGTAGAATTAAGAAAATAGAACTAAAGCTAGTAGGCTGATCGTCAGTATTGGCTTCATAGGTACCTCCCTAGGTTAAGCAACGGCAGCCTACAAATATTGTAGAAAAAAGTAATTTTGGTAAGTAGCTTCAATCAATTGAATCACTGGAGAAAATATTTTTGTCATATTCGTATAGCAGACATAATATAAGTTTTTTTCGTTACTATATTGGACAATCGATAATAATAATGTGAAAAAGTTTCGATACGAAATGGCTTAAAATCCCAAGTATCTAATACAATACATACATACAATACATACAATAATCTACAAATTTGTCCTGGGTGAAATTGGTCACGAAAACCTGTCGCTGGCTTCTGTACCACTTGCAGTGTTGCGACGCGACGGTGGCGCCGCACGCTAATTGCGGACGTCGGCGGCAGTTAATCATTTCCGAATTAGTTAATTAGTTAATTAGCTCGCATATTCGCACATTACCAATCCATTACCATGTATAAAGCCTATGTGGTTTTGTAAATAATGACGGGAATATGATCTATGGAAAAATAAATATTGCTGCGGTTACCTGGCTTAGTACGCTGTTTCGTGTTTCTGTTGATATTATATTTGTTTGGTCTCTGGTATAAAATTTGAAATGAAATAGGGGTTTAAAATATTTATTGAGTTTCGAGTCAAAAAATAAATTGTAATGCTACTACCAATTAAATTGATAATTTAAATACAATTTAACTGATCACTGTTGTCTTTTTAAATTAATAATTCAAAGAATCAATTACATACAGTCGGCTTTCAAAATAATAATATAATTTATAGCATCAACTGAGTCAGCATAAAAAAGAATTTTAAGAACTACAAGTCTTCTTCAAAAGTTAAAAACGATAACGCCAAGTCGATTCAGCTTTCCATCATATACTCGTATGCCATGTATCTGTTACACTTGTCCCAATATCTCGGCCTCCTCGTAACCCCACATCCCCGCAAGGAGGCCATTTGACCCTAATTGTGTTGTGACATATTGTTTACGATTCATCTTCTTTTATCGCCTATCGCTCGAGATTTATTGACCTAAGGAATGCTTTCATTAAGACATTATAACTGCTCACTCTCACTATATTTTTGTTTGATAGCACTTTTATGTTGTGACCTATATTTAGTGTATATGAAAATAAATCCAGATTTGGGAGGCATTTGTAGTATTGAATTGCTTTCGACGATAGAATAGCTCTTGCCACGGTTCCGTGGTTTGCAGTTACTCTGTATCAATCGCAGCCCAAGGTAAACACAATCGACCTCTAATATGAAGTACTATCTGATATTGAATGTATCGAAGCGGTAGTACGATATTATCACTCCTAAAGAAAATCCGGTTGGATGGCATGTACTCGTATGATGACTCTCTGGCAATCGTCCTCACCAAACTACGTACAAACAGCTGGCTTAGACAAGTAGTAAACGCACCGAATCTATTCTATGTCGAAAAACGGTAACGCCTTAGCGATAGGTTTGCTTCATGGCGGTGTTTTCATTATATAGTAATTAAACAGACAACGGGAAGAACACTTGATGTTAAGTAGTAGCTGCAGTCCATGAACGACCACATCCATTCTCAAATAGTGAAGGAGTCCTATTTGCGATTACTCCTGAGGACTATGATGTTCGACCCAAATAAAGCATCACTGGCAACTATACCTCCCCAGCTGAAAGACAAGATGATTTGATATAAAATTTATGAATAAATTATTTTTGACTATTTATGGCAGCGATATAATATTATCTTTGGGTTAATTTCAATCGTTATTCTATCTACTCCTAATGTTTATACTTCATATTTTACCAGATACATAATAGAAGACGTTGTGTTAAGGACATCATTCATCGTAACACGAAGACTGCGTTTAGCGAGTCACGCAGAGCCAATATTGATAGCCGAGATAACGTATGAGTTTGAGGCGAGGATATCAAACTGGCTTAACGACAAGCTGCTACTCGAAATAAATTTCCATCAAAGATAGATGGCATTAATAAACGTTAACGATTTACTAAAGTACCACAAAGCAGAAATTATAACAATGTTTCCTTTTACTCTCGTGGGTATTTTAAGGATGAAATGACATTGAGTATAATTTTTTTTAAATAACAGTGACAATTTTTTTTTCTATGAAATCTAATTTCAATTAGTTTTATTATTACGATTTTTAAATGGTAGTAATCACAATTGTTCCCGAATTTTCTTTCCATTTATACTTCTGAAGGTTAAGATTTGTAACAAAATAACACGAAACAGCTAAATTCTTGTGTGGTTTACATAATGTCGATGTGAGTATCACAATTTCATTCGATGTGCATTTTCATTATACTCGTATCACATTATTGCAGTGTAGTACATTCCGTATCGCGATGGATCAACCAATTGAGTTTTGAATCAGGGTGATATACGTGAGCCACATCGCGTAACATAATCTGAACGCCAACTGATCCGAAATATTACCAAAATATACGCTATTCGATTTCTCTATGATATTCTGAATTTATGAGCGAATCATGAAGCAGCGCTTAAAATGCAGATAGATTATAGAATATATTTCTATCACAAACATCTGAATATCATATAAGAATAAGTTATCTTACAACTATCAACAACAGCATCACTGAATGTACGTTATTATTTTTATCTATTTTGCGTATATGATTTTATGGTTTGTTAAAGTTAAACTATCTAGCTCTCTCTTTTTAACAACAACTAATACACGCTCCAAGTTATTTCTGAGATGTACACCGAAGTTAATTTTACGGTATAAATAGTTTTCAGTTCTGAGTAGTTTCAGTGTAGTCAGTTCGCTAAGTCCCTATAATTCCGGCTTCGATATGATACTAGCTGTCCGTGTAATGACAACTGGTAAGCCGGTGGTTTCAGCTGAAATAATATCATTGCTAGCTTAGTTCCAGCGAAGTCCGCTGCAGCTAGTATAACTGTTGGGATTTCGGGTGCAGGTAATACACTCGGTATTTAGTGCTTACAACCAGAATATTCGGACCGATTTTACGGCTTGAAACTCTTGGAATTACAGTGTTTGAAAATTTGGGGTGTTAGCTTAGAGAGTTAGCTTCTGAATGAATTTTGTTTCATTGGTTGGCGTATATTTGACCTTTTTATACCTACGAATTTTGTGAAATCGCTCTAATTTATTACTTTAAAAAATTAATAGGTCTGTTTCGTGTTTAGGTAATCCGAAACTTACTAACAGCTGCCCGCAGAACGTAGACGTGAACTGAACGGCTGATTAAAAGCGAACTAAAACATCTTTCTGGGCGAGCGACACTGGCTGTACCTATAAACCTATTTCATACTGTTTAAAAGTCCCCGGTCATATTTTTTTTATAAAAAGCAATCGCGTTGTATAAGAATGAAACATTAAACAAAATTGAAAAAGCAATTCGTTTAAACACCTTCGTTTGTTTTCCCACAATCAGACCCATTGACATTCGGAGCGACGTCATTGTTCAGAACAAGGGTTGACGTGGATTGAAGGATGCATTTCATTATGCTTGTGTAACCGTAAACACAATAATTGCAAGGAACAGGCCCACAAGTGGCTGCGAGCTGCGAGGCGAGGGAGTTAAACGGGGCTGGGGGCTGTGGCTGGGGATGTATTACTGGGGTAAGTCGGTCAGGCGTTAACGGATAATTGTTTCCGTATTTAATCGGGATAATGCGGTTGGTTACTTATGTTATATACTTCGATATAATAGAGCATTAATGTTAAATTAATGTAAGGTAAATGTTTGCGAGGTTTTCCGAAAGGAGCTTTTACTTTTGAAGCCTCATTTTTAAGACTGCATCAAAACACCCGTTTGGGTTTTAGCTACACTTGAGATAGATATAAAGACAGACATGTAGATAGGCAGACAGGCGAGAGAAACTAATCCCTCTTTTCAGGTTAATAAATGAGAAAACTTGCAAGGAAAAGTACTTGTAGGTAATAGATGAATGCAAAAATGGACGACCAGATTTTGATGAAATTTCGTCTAATTTATCATTTTATAACCTGCATATCACGGTATATATATTTTTTTCGTACCAAATATTTAAATCCACGCGAAAGCAAGGCTAAAAACGATTGTAATCAATAAATCCGAAAGTATGTCTCATGGGTTTTATATTGTTGAAAACTTGGCAACATATCAAAAAGACTGGACCAATTTTATTTATAGATACAGTTGGTCGTAGAAGAAGCTTCTACTGAATTAAATGTATGCGGCGACATCGCTGGTAAAAACCACAAAGTTTTTAATTAATGATCTGAACGGTCTGTAGCCTTAGACACGTACACAGTCGTGCTGATACATATTTTCGTGTCGTATTAACGCAGTCTCGACATGTGTAAGCATCGTTCAATCGCTTGCATCTAAGGTCATTAAAATAATGGTTAAGTTTAGTAGTAAGCACAAATATTGTAATTCTACCATCACCACCACCTGGTACCACTTTGGCAAAGGAAGATCTCCCACCAGGCGAGGTGATCATGCCTGGGGAGCGGCCATGCTCCAATTACGTCAAGCCGGAGTCTTATATACTCGTATATGTCAGCGATGTAGAAACTTCTATAGCGTGATTCAGGATCGTGTGGCGCCCTCTCTTGACATGTGGCGGAAGACGCCACACTACTAGTTTGGGAAGGTGTTATAGGAGTTATATCGGATGGTTTTGCATGCTTGATCGTTCATTCTAAAGTAATAAAACGTTTAGCTCAGACTATTTATAAATGCATTATTGTCTTGTTATCGTTTTTTTGTTTTGGTTACAGAATCATATTCGTTGGAAGTTTTCAAGGTCAATATTATCTCTCAGGAGAAATAACGTGGGAACGTTCAACATAAAGCTTCAGAATTTTCGCATGCTCCGTCGGTAAACATTTCGAAATTATTCAAACAAATTTCAGGTAATCGATTTTTTCACTCTTCTCTGATCATGGTTGTAACAGCATAAGTTTCTGTTGTGAGCAGCCCCAGTGCGCAGAAGTGGATATAACTATTTCTGACTAAATTTTAAAAACCTGATACATTTTTGAGACTAACATTTATGAAATATAGTCGTTTGATCGTCAACCGATATTAAAAACAGTCCGAGTTGTTGTCCATGAGAGTGAAACAAAAGAAGCAAACCCGGTAAGGTCGGAGCCATAGAAATAGGAAGTAGATAGAACGACTATGTAGTCGGCCAGGCTAACCGTAGATTCTGCTCAACTGAGCGCATATTAGCTCATGCCTTCATCGCGACAATGAGTGAGAATAATAGAATAAGTTTGAGGCGTGAATGCCAGAAGTTGAGCTAGCTACAGTGGATTCGAAACACACGGCTAATGTATTTTCGCAGGACTATGACATGGAGTTCTTAAAAAAGGGCGTAAAAAGAACTTTCCTTCAAAGCCGGCAAAGCACTGCGCTATTATTATGAGATAACTGGAGTTCCTCGTGTTAAAAGATGAAGATGATCACATACCATTCATTTATCAGGTGGCTCGTCTGCCTCTTTGCCTGCTCTTCTTATAATAAAGGCATGTTATTATTGTCGTTCTATTAACTTCCTGTTTCTATGGTGGGAGCCATTGTGTCGTTTTGGAGAGGCGAAGATGGAGCTCCAATTGTTTATCTCGTTCAGCGGAGGGCTGTTGATGGAGTCGTAATCGACGTGTATACGCCATTGTGTCGCAACTTACAGTATAAACCTTTATTTTAAGTCGTTTTGGAAAGAGATTTTTTGTGTTTATTAAATTAAATGACATGTCAGATGGCATTGTTTTGAGAACCTTTCAGACAGAATGCTTTAAGTAAATGTGGAATTTCAAAACTGTGCAAAAATTACATAAGTAACAAATAAATATTAATGAATAGTTAGGTTTAGATTTAGGTTGATCGTATTTCACTGTGTTTTGTAATTTTTACAAGATACAAGATTCCGGTAGGTATTTTTGTACATATAACGCATTAATTGTAATTTCCACCTATATTTAATACCGCACAATGGGAAACAATATTAGAATTCATCGAATCTCTCCCTAACCTGCACCTCGCTTACATTATTATGTAGGTATTGCCATATAGGAGTGCTGTCATTCGCAAAGTTTCATCACAAACCCACACAGGGTGTTGCGGTTTCGGCAAAAAGCGTGAAATACGGGCGGCGTGAAAGGAACGGACAAATTGAAACTACTCGTAGCGGCGTTCATCGGCCCCGACGACACTGGCTCATACATTGGGCGTGCGGGCTCTGTGGCGAGACCCGAGTTAGTTCTGTTGACGAATAAATTCGAGGGACCTATGATCGTAACTATTCATCACTTCATTTTAAACCAAAAAAATTTTGTGCGTACGTATTTTAATGGTCTTCCATCGTGTGTTTAATCCATATTATGTTTCATTGACACTTGGTACATAGCTTGTTTTAATAATCAGGCCTTCATTTCTACGTGTAAGTGCTGATCGTGAAAAAAAATATGCAGATTTTGATTGCAGATTTAGATGTGGGTTGGTTAAAGATTCCTCGGCCTTTGTCAGTCCACTTATGTACAGTTGCTTGGGAAAGGGTCCGCGCCAAAAGTTTAGAAAGGTTAAAAGGTTAGGAATCATCTAAGTTTATCCGAAATTAATTATAGATCTCATATTTAAGGATATTCTAATTTCACCAATTTTTTTAGCCATTGACACATCATAACCGATCCATTGAATCTACATTAAAAGTCATTTCGCTGTTGGGACAACTATTCCCAAAAAGCTGACACTTCACCTCGCTACCCCAACAGCGCAGTGAAGTATCAACTTATATCTGAAGCGAATGAATTTTTCGACGAGTAGAATGTTTCCACAGCATACACCTGCACCTCGAACTCGCATGACGCACGGCAATAAACAATAGAGGAATGCAGCTCACACGGGAATGAACCGGCAACCGGCACACATATCAATTTATAACTGCCGAGCGCGGGACTGCTCCCAATTGTGGATGAATGCTGCGCTGTCTGCCAGGAAATATGTGGAGTTTTGAGACGCTGCCGACGATTAATGGCGCTCTATGTATCAATTTATATTTTACTAGTCGACCCTACGGCGTTGCCCTTGATTAAGACTCTATGTAAACAGTTTTCGCAGTGTACGCGCGTAACTGAGATGATACATAGCTTTTTATTGGTGAATTCTTTCGAGTTGAAAATCGATCCTGACGTTTCCAAGCCTATTCGTTACAAATGAACCAACAAAAATATCAATATTTGTTCCTTGTAATTAGTATAGATAGAGCGAACTGCATCGCAGATAGAGTACTTAAGAGATCCGATCATTATACACGAGGCTCCAGCGGCACATTAAACGTCCATATAAAATTAGCGGTGCAGGACCGTTCCGAAGCGAACCCGACTAATTAATGAGGAGCATTAAGTGCAGGTGACCTCCCCCTACCCCGCCGCGTCGCCCGCACCCCCGCACCCCCGCACCCGTGCCAGGGCTCGTCCCTGCAGAAACCACTCTTTAATTAGGGGTTACTCGAGTATTCTTCCCTCTATATTTTTAGGGTCATCTCCTAGGAGAACCGTTCCGTCTGTGCAGATGAATAATTTCATAGCACTCCGCCGGTCCGCAACTCTCGGGTGAAATACTGCGACGAACCAACAGACTTAATTAAAGATACCGCCGGGAAGAAGAAATTTATTACACTAATGAAACTGGAGAACTATTTTTACAACCTCAGCAGCGTCTGCACACCGTGCCATATCCTTCAGTAGACCAGTAGAATTTATCAGGATGTTAATTTCACGTTCGAATTAAATGGGCAAACACATTTGAGCAAGTTATTATTTCACCGTTACAAACTACGGCACGATAATCTCCGGAGGCCCGAGAGCAAGGGTTGTGTAATGCGTTTATGTTGTAATAGGTTATTTAAATTGAATTTAAGTGCGCCATTACAGAAGTTTCGTCGTAATCATAATGGTATTTACCACGTTTTGTTGGTTTATTTCTAATTACTTCTAGGTGCTGACCACACCTCTTTCCGTACTTGTATTAGGATTGTATAACTATAACTGAAGGTAACTACTTACCATGAGGACGTGTACTCATACGCCTGATTGCTGGTATAACTTGTAAAAGAGCATAGATACAGGTGAAGTTATTATATTAAATTATAGAATCTGAATATTATTTCTCTGAATTATCTACGAGTATAAGTTGTCAGTCACTTAGAATTTCATTTTAAATTAATAAATTTATTGTTACCAAGAAGCGTCCGATACTATACATTTTAATTCTACACTAGCTCAATGGACAGGTTACATAGGAACCCTCGGAAGAGATTCTGTGGCGTTCAGATAAATCGAAGTTTGACAGGTCTGGTAACCGCTTGGTCCATTGTCGATGTGTCGATGTGATGTCGATAGTGTATAAGACAACATAACTTGCAGTATTGTAACACAGAGCATAGAGGTTAAACTTTATACAGCGGACGCAAGAGCACCCAAAAGATACATCAAAACCGTTCTCCAATTTGATATCTTTACCCATTGCCACCCGCGTCTAATAATATAAATATATAAAATTATTAATATCTGAGATCATATTACATCAGATTTATAATTGGATTGCTATCTAATAAGACATGCCTTAAATTTCCTGAAACACAATATATGAAAAACATAATATTATTATTGTTTCACGGTAGGTTATGTGTAATCACTACCTGTAAGCGACTAAGGCACGAGTACTTATTATTTCAAGATTTTATATTTCGGTATTTGGTATAGTCAACGTCACGAGTGATGAGCACAAATGATTACTCTTAAGTAAGGAGGTTTGTACACTTTCCACCAGTCGAAGAACACGTGCTAGACCAATAGACGACCTACACTGACTGACGAACCAATCACGTGTCAACGAATCGTGCTGTCAACGTCAAACAGACCAATAAAGATTGAGCTCACGACTCGTGCCTACTAGCCTTTGTATGAAGTTGTACTTCTGCCATCTGTTTACATCGCGGCAGCGCAATCGCTCGTCCGGCGCCGCGAGAACGCTCGTATTTCACCGTCGTAATATTTCGCGGACGGAGTACGGACATCATTTATCGTGTGTTGTAGACAGGGGCCATTTTATTGTGTTTTATTATACGAAAACAACGCAATAGAGGGGATCCAATAAAGCTCGCTTATACAAAGTACCTGCCAATGTTTTAGTCACAAATTGTTTCTACCATTAGTGTCTTCAGTTACCGTTTGAGAGTGAATTATGAACCGTGTCTTTATGAACAGTGTCAGGGTTGCTGTATAGGCTAACTTGAGAGACGAATATTTTTAATGTGAGTAACAAATGGGCATGCAGGCCCAACCTCAGATGTATCTTTATGAGGATGCTTTGCTCAGGACGCAGATGTTCGTCTCAATGAAAGAAACTCCGACATCCATACCTCCCCAACTGAAACACGAGTTACGAAGAACATGCTACTTGCTTTACGACGTGGTAAGAGCTAGGCACTCGGGGTAAGGTGAACCGCTATCGTTCTACCACCTTTAAAATATTTTATGACAAAGAAGTAGAGGACGAAGTACACTCACGGAAATATCGGCTAGAACTGTGAACCCACTATTCAATTATAAATGTATAAACTTTATCCTCGCACCATCAAAGACAATGAGGCAATAACGTCACGTAATTGCGATGGCGATATTTGGAGCGAAAGACCGGTTCTGAGGGATCCGCAAGCATTGATCCGGAAGGCTTTGGCGACGGTGCCCTTAGACGATGTTGTGTGCTTATCGGTTTTAATTATATTATAGGTAAAGTATTATTTGCGTGTTTTGTTTCACCCTTAAAGTCCTTCCGTCTGGTGTATTGTCCTGGGCTTACTTCAAAGAGGCCGCTCCTTCCACCTTCTGCAAGCGAAAGGAATCTCCACCAGCAACTTATTGACAATGATCTCCTACAATCTGTTGGCCCGTTTTTCTAATAGCTTAGTCATAAAAATGTGAGTACAGGTTTCTGGACGGAAAGAACACAAGTAAAATTAGAAACAGCAATTAAGCATTCCTGAATAAGAACCTTTTTTTCTTGGCGAAAAAACATTAAATGAGTTTCCTTTCGTAGAAGCCACTCTGAGTTCTTTAGGATTTTTACTCAATAATCCTCTCTGAGGTACAGGAAACTCTACTGCAGGTTCTGGCGACATTATGCAATAAACGTTTTAATTATATTAAAAAAGAGCCAAGTTAAAATAATATAAAGAAAAACTTCAATAATTTACATCACAAAATATTTTTGAATTCCTCATTTGTCAAGAGTGTTTCATTAAAATTTCGCATTGCATTCGCGGATAGCGCGGATCAGAAAAATAAGGAATATTCTCTGGAGGTGTGGATTCAGTTTCGCTGTTTTATCACAGTCAAGTAACCTATTCAGCCTGCTTAAACTTGGATTTTTACTGAATCATTGTAGCTATGTTTTTTCTTGGATTTCCCAAGAATCTGATCTCATCCTCAAAATCGTAAAATATTTGTAACGTCTTAAGTTTTGTATTGAGGCGGATGAGGTGAAATCTTAATCAGGTAAGAAGCACTGCGATTAGGGAATCTGGCATTAGTACTGTAACTTACTGTAAGCAAGGTGTCTCAAAATGAGAAGGAACACATTATTGTATGTACGAGTAATTATGTCTGTAACCCATTACCGAATACTAGTATGTAAGCCGCTAATATTACTCCTTCGAAAATATTAGGCATACAGGTTTTATAACAACGCTGTATATAAGCGGCAATATAAATTATTTGTCATCATAATTGAGGAGCGTTTCAAAACAATTTCAAAGTACGTTGAACGCCGTTGGCAGCGAGACGAGATGGTGGATAATAAATTTCAATACGTTTCAGTGTATTTACGGCAGGGGTTGCAGCGTGCGGTTATTTATCGGCCGTATTTCATAGTTGCGGCGGACGCAGGTGCGGGCATTAGTTCCCCTTTCTGGCGGACAGTTGGACTTCAACGGTATTGTGGAATTGATGCTTTTGTCTTAAAAGTTCAATTAATCGCTTGGTGGACTAAGGTGCTATCTTTCTTATTGTGAGACTCGACTCTGCTGAGGATCGATTATGGTTTGAAGATAATATTGCAAGTCCACACACTTGCCCAAAACGGTGATAGCACAATGGCTAAGTTCAGTGACTTTCTGAGAGATCTCTATAATGTTCTCAAAGGCATGTGAAGTCCACCAACTCGCAATAGGCTTCCTCGATTAACTAAGGTCTACATCCCTCCTACGTATGGGACTATTTTGAGGGCCTGAAGTCTTTTGTTTGTTTCTTTAATAAAAGGAATCACTAACTTGTATACCGGTTCTCTCTAAAAGCTCTATCTCTGTAGCTCTAGCTTTCTAGCTCTATAGAAGAGTAGAGCGCAAAGTTTCTAAGCTTATTTAACACATCCAAATAAGGTAGAGATGCCAGTCTGCTCTCGAATGAACCCGACTAATGAATGAGCGTATTCAGTGCAGGTGACCTCATCCCCCCCTCGCCCATTCCCTCTCCCCGGGGAAGTGTTACGAACTGGAGTTCTACTGAAACTGCTCTTTGATTAGGGAGACTCCAGTATTCTCGGCGTCATAATTTTTCGGGCTTTTTCCTAGGAGAGACACTCTATTGTTGAATAATTTCGCAGCCGCGCACCGTTCTTTAATACCGCTCGTCCCAGCCGAGTCGCAAACTGAGGGAAAGTAACAGATCTTTTAATAACAGCTGCCTTTTCAACTTCTTTAGATTTACTTTACTTAGATTTTTGAAGTCAGTTTCAGAAAAGCAAATTAAAGAATAACGTAAATCGTTCAAGTTTGTTTCAGCAATATGTCTGCATCATTTCTATGTACTCGTAGCTATCAAATTATCATTTCATAAGCCCTCGCAGATTTTCGTTCTGAAAATCCACCATCCTATGATTCCAGTCCTATTTGTGTCTGGATGATTGAGTTTGCACTCCTTTGACATAAAAAATATGTTTGCGTCATCAGCGGGAGCTCTCGGATGCAATATCCCGTATGGACGGCTCTCAGCGACTCTCGGCGGCTCTCGGTGGCTCTCGGCGGCTCTCGGCGGCTCTCGGCGGCTTGTTTGCGCTCGTTTTTCTCCCCAACAATATTTTCGCTTTCCGGAACGCTGGACCAACCGCTATTAATTCAACGTTGTAGACAACAAGCTCGTTTCGTGCCACCAAAACAAGATTATGTATGCGCCTGCACTAACTTGAATAACAAATAGGTTTGTTGACGAATGTATACCGAATAACCGAGTAATCTACGTGTGTATAAGCGATAAAACTATGACCTTGTAAATGTCCCCTGTTTACGTCTTGATTATCAGGGTATCGACGTTTGATCAGAAAGTAAAATCTAATAAATACAATTCTATAACAACAGATTCTTCACTTTCGTGAAAAATATCACTTGTATTCGACGAACCATATCTATTTGTTTATGTATTTTATGTATTATCAAATGGTTTTAATATTTTTGTATTATGTTTATGTACCGATGATCTATATTATGTTCTGTACACCCTACCTTTCTCTCACTTTTCTCTCTACTCTTCAACTCCAAACCACTTGGTTGTCTGGAAGAGATCGCTCTTAGCGATAAGACCGCCATATTTTGTGCATTGTCCTATTTTTGTTTATTACTGATTCTATCTTTTATGTTTTATATTGTATGTTTCTTTCTGTGTGTGTATAATAAAGAGTTTAAATAAATAAATAAGCATAGTAACCCTAAGGATTTTAACCCTGGACTTCCCTGGACCTTAATTAGAGTTGCTTATTCTCCAAACAGAAACGTATAAATGGAAAGGACGATCAGAAATTGTGCAATAATTAGTTTCAGCTCCATTGGTTCTAGGAAGCAGTTAGTTCCCAACCTCGTCTCAGTAACAATTCCTTTCTGAGACATTCGTGGCAAGTGATCGTCGGAAGGCCGCTCCTCCTGATATCTTTCTCAATTACCCTTTGTCTTCCTCAGGTTTAATTAGTATTTTATTAGCTCATCGGCATTCACGGACCATCGGAACTCGGGATCGGAATAATTCAGCTCCGAGGAACGATAAGACTATTGAAATGAAAATTATGAAGTCTCTACATTACCATATAGCAATTATCATAAGATTCAACTTTCTTCTATCCAATGTCTGTTTCGGATAATTCAGTTACCTTTAGCTATGAGATCTTTAATGATGGTTTTGTATGTCGGAATATTTAGAAGGTTCCTTGTTTGAATATTCATTGAGAATGTTCATTTTAGTCACGTTCTTAAAACATTATTTTATATGAAGCTACAACTTATTTGCTATGTTAAGGTTTTTGTCTATGAAAAGTTTTCTCTTAGGTACTATTACTGTTTACGCCTACACTACTGTCATCAAAAATGTAAATCGGTATGATTTTTGAAAAAAAACTTTTGAAATACCTTTTGAAATTTCATAATGTCATGACGAAAATTGAATATGTCCAATTCGAGTCAACCGAAGAACAGATTATTATAATAATAACACGATCAATTTTGTACTTCCTTTTTTAAAACAGAGGCCTTCACTCATGTCTAAGAGAACTACTGTCAATGCAGGTAAAACAAACATCAAGAACTTTTTGCACACAAGTTGTTGTGTGTGACCAGTGAATTGGTGAATTAGGCCACAGCAGCCGCGAGATAAGAGCCGTCTAATTGGAGCAACTCGAGTTACGGTTACTTACAGCATCCCTTCCCCCTCCCCGCCCCTCCCCGCGGACACCGTCCCGCAGCCCGACATTCGCCACCTTATTAGCTGGTTAGGTGATTGTTTATGTTCGAACGGAACGGATTTCGGATTGCATATTCCGCATTATTGTATTATTTATCGCCTGTGTTGACATATTTATTGCTACGTTAGTTATTACTGAAGTTTTGTTTAATTTCGAACACTTATTAAATTTAACATAATAATTATAAGAGTCATACATATTAGTTTTACAGGAACTTATTAACAGTTTCTTTAGCTATATTCGTCATTATGTTGCAATCAGATGTCTTTAGCTGATCTTTTCTTCAGTTAGTATCTTTGACACCGATGTTTCATTGTACGATGTGCAAAAAAATTCTGTGTATTACATGTAAAACGAATACATCCGTATTTCCCCGAAAACCAGAAGAACGGATCATCCAAATGATTACAGTAGGACGTGACCTGACTTGATGTTTCTTGAAAAATGCCATGTTGCTTGCAGTAGGCACTAGTGGCCAGGTGTCGACACGTCGCTGTCGATAATGTGATATTGTATGACAGTCACGCGCACAGGCACAGTGTAGCCAAAGAATGACAAATGGCCGCTGTCAGAGGTGAAATAGAGGACGTGCTTCTGGGAAACACCGGAACTTCGAATATATTAAGGAACTTCTGGTTTTTAGAGTTTCACAAAAAATATTGACATTCTATTGCGCCGTTACCATTACCTATATTTGGTGGCAAATTTCCTCATTTTGTTGAGATTGTTAACTGATTAACTGATTTCGCTTTGGCGTTTAACTCAATTACACATTAAGTGAGCAGACTTGGATAACATTTGATTGCTTCATTATTTAAATCAATTTGGCAGAATTTTCGTGTTGTATTTAATTTTTACATTATCTTTCGTATCAATTAACAACTAAGATAAATTAAAAAATTATGAGTACGGTGATCTTTGAAAAGATGATAATTGACGTAGGCATAATATATGTTAAAATTAGAGTTGACGTGTACTAAGATATTTGTGGAAGTGAAGATCTTAGAGTATTATCAGGTCCTTAGTGGTAAAGACTAAGTAAGAATAACTAATCCTAATATAGTCGATACGCTTCGGAAACAAATAGTCGTTCAAGATACCAATGTAAATAATAATAAGGAATCCCAACAATTGAAAGCTATGAAAGAAACTACAGCATGTCAGCCCTAGCGGGCGACGCGCGACGCGGGCTGATTTAATAAGAAGAAAAATAAGCGGTTTAGCGGAAAAGCCGCCGCGGATGAAACCTGCTCTCCGGTCACGCTCGCGGGAATTTTTCATTTGAGAAGATAAATTTCTGTGGTCATTAATTGGAATTTTTTGTGAATTTTTTTACGACTCGCTTAGTGATACTGTGATTTGAATTAAATGGTCGTGTTTTTGTAGGGCGGTAGCTTATTTTATTCTAAGGAGGCCTTAATCTTTTTCCAAAATATAAAGTCTTAGTAACTAGTGGAAGGTTCGTCAAATCCATCTTACTCTTTCGGAGACATTTAGATTTCATCATTTGTCTAGATGAAGCTTATGCAATGACAGATAGTATCGAAGTTTTTTCCATCAATCTTTAATCATAAATGAGGCAGTCAGGAACTCAAAGTTTGATCGTGTTCGGGTCGTCCGTTCGACCAGATAATTACTTCTCAAATGAAGAAAGTTGTCGCAACAAATTAGCTCAGTGGAGTGCTCGTGAAAAGTTTAGTGTTCGCAGTAAATTCCGGACGTCCGTCAAGTTGATTTAGTCGCCAGTGCAGAGGGATCGAGCCACTGACTCGCGACAGATGAACGACTGATCGACACCGATCTTATCCGATATTTTTATAGCTATCGACTGAAAAGCTGACGTAGCGTACGTGCCTGGAATTTAAAATGTAGTTGTAGAGTTTGACAAAGTCGTAGACAGTAAAGACAAATTCAGAGATAGTAAACCACTTCGTAATGATCAGAGTTAGAACATCATTTCCATCCATTATTACAACAGATACGATTTCAAAGATTTTTGACGTCATATAGAACTTCAAACCAGGAGTTGGAAAGAACTAAGATCACTACTTATTATGACACATCACCTTAAAAACGTTTCCACTATGAGGAACATAGTTTTCTGGCGTCTTTCAGAAAAATGTACTTGCTCGAAGACACCACTCAATTGTTCACAGTGATTTTTCCCCCCGAACGGTTCTATTCAGTGATTCTGTAAAGGAAGTGCATTTCGGTCCGCTGCTGGCGCGATTTATCTTCGAGGTCGAACTACGAGTATACCTATCTCCGTATAGAATATATCGGCAAATAAAATGTATAGATGCTTCGACACCCTGTGCCGTTAATTGGTTTCCTGTTCCTGATAGTATCAATTTTTTTCCTTTCGGATTACGACTCTGCTCAACATCCCCCCTAATCGACACCTCTATGGCCAGTCCTGGGCCTATGGAATCCAATGGTTTCCCGCTGTCTTCTTCAGTTCAGGTCCCAGGAGGACCTGGTCGGAGGGCAGCCTGTACTCCTTTTGCGTACCTAGTCGCCATTCGAGGATCTAACTTCTTACCATTAGTTGTTAATAATAACTTCGAATAATGTGGGCAGCCACTTTTATTTGCAAGCTTTGAGAGATATGACGGTCACCTTCGTCATTTCGATTGCTCGCCCTCTCCATGTTCATTCGGCTTGTGATTCTTCGATATTTCACTTGCGAATACTCAAATACACGTAAACAATACAGTAGATACAGAACAATATCTGTATCCATAACAAATGGGATGTTTGAAGCGTGCCAATGAGGCGAAGCTTATTTTCTTTACAAATAATTCCATTATTTTCAAAGATACCTTACGCAGCGATGTACTGATCTCGTCCCGGTATTGGCACACGCATCTGGCCTTCAGCCAACCTCTCTCCCCCCCCTCCCCCCTCCTCCCTCCTCAACCCCCTCCACTTAGCGCACTTCTTACGTTTCACCACCACAATAGTCACGAGAACATCTCGTTAGTCTCCCGAAAAACTATCTTCGTATAGGATTTCTTTCCCGAAGCGTCTCCGATGCGTATTTCAGCTGGTTTATTGTTCGTTGATTACGTTCATATCGTGATGCGAACTCCATACATAAATGCTAACGAGTTTTGGCAACGGAGTCTGGAAATTGAAGGAAGGGTGTAATTTATTAGACAGGTTCGTGGGGACGCTGTTTGTAATTTATGCCATAGGGGTGCTTTACTAGGGCAAAACAATCGCGTGTACAAAGGTCTTAATCATTAATGGAATTTATGTTAACCGTAAGTTTTTGAATTCCGCGAGATATTTTGTAAATCTAAGTAATCTAAAGTTTGAATAATCACAGTCTAGTTTTCTGCAAAAATGCATTCGAAAGCCATAATATTATAAGTACTCAAGTAATTATTTTCTCATTTTAACTAATCTTAATTTTTTATCACATCAAGAGGTAGATTACAAAGGCATTTTGTTTCATCCATAACTTTCATAAGTAGGTACTCGTACCGTCAATTGCAGTAAATAAACTGATGTAGCGATTTTCCTTCCTAAAAGAGCGTAAATAATACTACAAAGGCCCCGTTTACATACAGCCGGGTATAGAATCACGTACGTTCCAAAATATTCTTAACATTCTGTTATAACGGTGTTTACGAGACGGGGAATTTTCTCGGCATTGAGACCCTAAAATCATTGACAAATTGACGGCACGGAAGCCTGACGGGGTAATAACGGCGTATGAAAAATGCCGGTTGGTGTTGTTCGCTTAAGCTGGTACGTAAAGGTTGATATCTCGTGTATCTTTATTATGGTTTCTTGTATACGTACAGGGTGAATTTTTAAGTGTGCGTGGATGCGGAAATTCGATACTATGACGAATAGCGAAAATGCTGAAAGGAGTCTGGGGACTGATTTTCATGAAAACTAAAACTGCATCGTTGGATTTTTGAAAAATCAATATGCTTAGCCAGGAATCGAACCCAATGATTTTGAAAAAAAAATGATTACACTATTCTATAGTAGGTACACTAATAACCTAAATAGTCTTAATTCTTCGAATTCGCCGGAACAGTTTGGTCTGAACACATGACAATAATGTCTGAATTATATCCATGACATCAGTAAGCTTTAGTGGAAGAAAAACGTTAAGAAAGGTACATAGACTCACTTAGTTTCCTTTATTCGTATTATTTCACGAGGAAGTTTGTTCCATAGAACCCAAGACTTGTTTCCACACAACGGTACAGTGCACATAAAAAGCAGAGCTCGTCACGGCCGATTTGAATTCATAGCGCGCGCGCTTGTTAGAACGGAGCAGATTCCTATCTATAACTTTAAATGGGAAATGTCTTCGTAAATATCAAAGAAACTGGCTTTATAAATGGATGTTTTTATGCAAAGTGTACTAAAAATTCTTTCCTTCTATATTTATGTATAAAAGGCTGGATAGTTTTGTTCTTCTTTTGCCGAAACGTGGTTTTTATTTTCTATTTTATCGCATCGAGTTATATTATTATATTATCCATTTATGGATTAGTATTACTCATTATTGATTTATTTTGTCGCATTCGTTGTCTATTGAGTTAGTATAATTATGTTTGTTAACTGTTTAGCCATATTCAAAGACATTACGGCATTAATAGTGCCTAGCTTCAAACTTCTTTCTTCAGTATCCAATAAAACTTCTCCTCTTTCAAAAATGTTCAACGTTCTCATTTCCTTATACTATATTATGTTCATTAGGGCCTTAGAGGCTAGTCATTAAGATTTAACACTCTGGACGGAACTGGGTCAGGGAATGTGAGAGTCAAATCACATCTGGACAAGTTCGCGACGTGATTTCAGAGTTGCCAACAAGTCGTAACAAGTCGACGTGGAGTTCAGAAGTAATTACATTAAAACTACCGCCACCGGTTTGATGACTCGTAAAGTCGGGCCATGCGGGGCTCGTGCTTTTTGCAGATAGTTCTGGAATAAAATTGGATGAAACTTAATATAATGAACACCATACAGCTCCAGTCAAACCCAGTCTCGAGAATATCAGAGTAAGGCACAGAGTGCAGTTAGTACAAGATAAGACTTCATAACGGTAAGGAATACGACACATGACGTCACGCTGGCGGCGCGCGACACCCGCGGGACTGCTGTGACAGCTCCGACCATGCTCCGACCATTGCGAACACTACGTGTGACCGACAGTCACGTACTGTCCTGTGGCATGCTAATAAATGATGTACTGTTGCGGGCGCATAACTGAGCTCTTTTAGATATTGTATAACAGCTAATACTATAAATTGAAATTATAGGCTATACGCTTGAAAAAATCATAGTTTTAAAACCAATGGATATAATTAGGACAAAAGTTACTTATGACATCTCCCAAGATGATCAAAACACTGAATTTGTAGTTGCAAATAGTCGCTTTAAATTTCTTTTTCCACAAACCCAACACAACATAAATTCCAACCAAAACACAAAACATGAATAAGATTATTAGAAAACTAACCTCTTCCAGACATAATGCGGAGAAGTTTGGAATGATAATAAAAATAAAGTAGAAATGTATCAAAAATATTAAATAACGTAGATATGTATCAAAAACATAAAGGATGGAAGGTGGTTGTGTAAAAATAGAGAAAAAGATAAGTACAAGACGTTAAACTTTAACCTGATATTCAGGATTCCATATTTGATACGGATAATATTCTTTTTTTTTGTTTAGAGGTAGAAGTTACTAAAAAAATCAAAATACGTATATTTTTAAAGAGAAAAGAATTTCAGAAAAGCATAGCATGCTCGGCATCGCCCTCATTAAAGAGTCCATAAGAAACTCTTTGGTCATTAAGATATTAACTTTCTTAGCTCAGAACCAAATTATTATTCAGTTGCGGTCGCAAAAACGTAATCACACTTTTCTTAAAACCTAAGGAAGGGTTCTTAATAGAAATTCTACAGAAGCGTTTTCTTCGAGAAGTTTCCACCCTTTTAGCCGTAAATGCGCCTCGTAAAGTAGTTCCTTTGTGTTGAGTCTCGCAGGAACAACAGTGACACGCGTATTATGAGAACGGATCCCATCAAAAAAGAGCTACGTCGCACGCCGAAAAAAAGAATTGAGATCTAAATGTGTGCCAAATTCTCTAGAATCTAGAGAATTAGAATAGAATCTAGAGAATTAAAATACAGAGATCTAGAGTGTAGATGATCCTTAAATTTTGCTATAGAGAGAATATTTTTTATGTCCCTATGACCCTAATGTCTGCCATTTAAATATTTAAATATCCTTATCACTTTCAAAATTTGAACTCTTAAATGATTTACACAAAGTTCTCGTAGATAACTTAGGGTAAATTGGATTTCATAATTTGACACGGCTAGTTTTCACAACTGGTGATTGGCTAATGACAATATTTCTTTATATTATAAAATTATGAGAACGTGTAGGGGAAGCTATAAAGGGATGGATTCGCCTCTCGCCTCTCGCTTATATAAATATGTTATGAAACGGAATTTTTACGCGGAAATTCAACGGAATTGATTCTGTCGAAAGCACGCTCGAGTGACGCTCGATATACTCGTATGTATGTAGGCGCAGGGTTCTGGCGCACATTTGTATATATCCTCAAATTTTGAAGCTTTCGTTATTTGTATTTAAATTGTATGTTGTTTGTTTTTAATAATACTTAATCACTTTAAACGGAAGTGGTTACCACAAAAACAAAGAAGAAACCTCAATTGGATGGCCGGATTGGCCGATGGAGAGAAATTTTGTTTCTTATTCATACTCTTGCTAGAAATGTATGGGATTTAATGATCATTGAATATTTTGGAAAATGAGGACACTTATTTATGGTAGACACTCAATGAGAAGTAAATAGCTATTTTTAATTTATTTGTAGGAGAACTAATGATACCAGTAACATTGAAGTTAATAGTGCCAGTAACATTTATTTTCTAATTATGTCTATATACTTCGCTAAATAAACTTAATTACCAAAAAGCTGAGACAGATAGTACTAGCAACAAGTTATAGCGGAAATTGAACACGGATTGACGAACGCTTGGCGGTTTCTGGTTACGGTGGCTCCGGTAATGGCGGATGTCCAGCTCGCGGTTGTAAACTATGGCGGAGTCTTGCGGTCGGCGGACGACGGAATGTGGCGATTGCCTGTTAATGGACAACTGAGATAACTCTGTCTATTCAATTGTTACTCGTAGCAATACAAACAATAGTTCTAATTTTAAATATTGAAGCGCATGTGTCGTTTTGTTTTACTTTCAAATACCTATTTGAAATTAATAAACTTTATTCTAAGTACTGCTCGGATTCGAATGTGAAAGTCTGTTTGTATGTTTGTTTGTTCTTAATTGGTGGTGAAACGGTGTCGGATGGACATGATTTTCTCTGTGGAGACAGTTGAAAGGCTGGCGTAACATAGCGTAACATTTTATTGTGAAGAGATTTTTATGTTTTTTTGTTCTTCTTTCATGTCGAAATAAAGCGACCTATTAATCTTATTTTTCTTGTGGCGATAGTTAGATTTCTTTATTTTTGTTGCGGAAGAGAAATCGTAAATTCTCCATCTATTTTGGTTACAAAAGTAAACATGGACGATGTCGGAGGTAGAAGCTAGTATAGAATAAGTAAGGATGATATTCCAAAACGCAAACACAATAGACCACGAGACGGGATTCTCAAGCTCGCGCGGAATGCCACGTATTGTTTATTATTCCCGTTGCGATGAAACTGCGGCGGGATCGCGGGATATTATATTCCAAAGTATACCTACTACTAGTACCTACTTTCGAGTAGTAGGTGTAGGTATGTACGTCGAGTATATGGTGAGTATGAACTTCGGTTCATACATAGAGAATTCGCACAAAGATGTAAGATGTACGGAAATATGTGGCGTTATAAGGGGGATGGATAAATGGGTGACCGCTCAAAGCCAATTCTACTACGCATTGTCGTATTTTGTTGAGCAATTAACACAGGTTATAGCAACGTTGCTTAGTAAAGTAATAAAGTTATGGTTTAATTAATGATGATACATAAAAGAATCTGAATATCACGTAGATAAACAGTAACTGAGTTCGTGTAACTTTAGAATTAGCTCTTCGAGCTTCTTAATTAAATCTCGACAACACAAGAGCAGGTAATTACGGCAATATTCACAAACAATATTCAAAATATTCAGGCTAATAACGTAAGGAGTTCTGGATGTAAATTCATGTTAATTTAGGAAGTGCCGTCGTACAGCGACGGGTCTCAGTGAGCGGCGCGCCCGCGCCCGGCGGCGGCCCACGGGATGCTGAATGGAGGTTTACTGGCACTGTGGGTGAAATTGGTATAATGTCTTTATTTTCCATATTATTCGTAAAAAGCAGGTTAATATCGACACAAGATCTAGATTATAAAATCTAGATCAATAGTCAGTAACTCAATATTACTCTTCCATGACCAAATCACTGAACTGCTTTATTTATTTATATAAATAATGTATTTGGGAAACAAACAACTTTTTACATAAGAGCACACATTATTTTAAAGGACGCATTTAGATTGTAATGAAACAAAGATAAGTTACAAGATAAGATAGGTATAAGAAGAACGTATATTGAACGCAGAATATAGATCTCACTAACGCAGAATATAGATCTAACTAAAAACTGCATCAAAATCCGACTGGTAGTTTTGGAGATACCTACCGTCGCGGGTAATAAGACGATAACAGATTTATGAATTTTAGCAGTGTCTGTTAATCTCTCAGAAGAAAATGCCTAAGTTTTAGATTTACAGATTTTGAAAATTCAATATAGGGCTTCATCTGTCTAAGTTTCAGTTTAATTTAAGCGAAATTGCTAAGACTAACTATAGTGAGGATAAACCCTTGACATACGAATAGGAAATATTCGCAAATAGCGAGAAGCAATGATCGGCAATTTGCTGCTTCGCTTGCTCCATCAAAATGTGGTTTGGGGACCTGCCTCTAAACTCATAGGTAATACCTACTTGGTGTAGAGGCCCATGAGTTTAGAGGCAGGTCCCCAAACCACATTTTGATGGAGCAAGCGAAGCAGCAAAATATGTACTTACATTAAGAAGATAAGTAATGTATGTAAAAATGTAGCTGTTGAATGGATCGTATGAAAATGTTGCACGAACTAAGTGAATTAATAAAACTTATCTTCCATCCGCGACTTCGTCCACCTAAGAATTTGATCCAGAGACGGATAAAAAGTATCCTATAATGTTAATTCAAGTTATAATCTACCTATGCACTAAATTTCATCCAAATCTGTGCAGCAGTTTTATAAACTTTCGTAATAGTATCCTTATAAACATTCGCATGTTTAATAGTGGGATGAGCGAGTGAACAATGGGATATGTTGATGGATGGAAAATAGAACTTTAATATCTAGTGGGGCTTGTGCCACTAAGTGTGGTATTCAATATTTCTGCAATTTACTTTACCATCAGCAAAACACTTCAGTTCTCTCCTTGGCGTTCACGTGTGAACTCCTCGGAAGCCTCCCTTTACGTGAATATACCGGTATAAAGCAATGCTTTCACGTCAGCGTCCCTCGGGACCGCTGTATTTTTATGCAAGCGCGACGCGACACGTTATGGTAAAGGAACTAAAACAACACAAAGTAAAGGAGCTCATGGAAACAGATTGCTGGGAGTTTGTTTAAACGGTGATTTTTTCTTTGTTTATTGTTTTACAAATACTTCTGATTAATACAGGATTAATGACTAAAGAAGAGAAGTAGTTGGGTTTGGGTTAGTAATTTGAACTTCTGTTTCTGGTCTGGATGTATTGTGTTCTTGTCTTGTGTGTGTCCATGGAACCCACGACACAGGGAATCCTAGTGTGGGGCTATGAGTGTGAAGCGTTATTAAAAGAAAATTTAAGGCTACATAAAAGTGTTTGGCAACCGATAAGCGCTTAAATGTAGTTGGTACACATAAACATTTACCCAAGAGTACACTGATAGCTAAAAACAATTCTTCTCCGGCTTGTCATTGTGGAGTAAACGTAGAAAATCGAAGCGTTCATCTTTCGGCATCGGTCCTAAGCAAATACTGCATAGAACGCTTTTCGTGTAAACGTTGCCTCTTATATCTTTGAAGTGGAATTTATCGAGACACGCCTTACTTTGGCTTCGAGGAGGATAAAGAAATTGTAAAGCTAATAGGGACACGGGATTACTTTTCGGAATCAACTCTAGCCCAAAATTTTTTATATGACTATCAAAAAATGTGTGTGAATTGAGTAGAAAACGTAATATGCACCTATTGCACCTGTTGTCATGTAGTCACTACAGGATGGCGTGGTCCTTATAGATGCACAAGTCTCACCTCAACTAGAACAGAAATCCATTTGAGAGTCCTATCCTGAGTATATATGAGTGTATTGCTACTATGATGACTAATATATTTGCTTTAAATAGAGTATAAGGGCTAAAATGTTTGCTTTCATTTCTTTATACTGTAACTTTCTAATTTGTATACCTGAAAAGATGAATATAGTTTGATTAAAATGCCATGTAAAACTAAAAACTGACTCATATTCTTGCAAATATTTTTTCTTTTTCATTTTCCAGTAGATTAGTTGACGTTGACGCCAAATACAGCACAAGCCATGAAGAACATGCAATATTACGACGGGTTAAAAGCGACGGGTGCAGCTTTGGCAGTTTAAGAAAGTGTAGGAAAGGTACTTTTAGGTAACCTCCTTTCTTATAATAATCATCATGTTGACTGATTTCTAGATATGCTTTTGTTGCGACGGCACCAAAAACTCACAAACGCAACACGAAAATGAAAATATGTATAAACAAGACTACTTGTATCGTTGGCAGAACTTTTCAGTAGAATATATTGATTGGAAAGTCGCGTTACGACCGCTCCTATTGATATTATGCAAAACAGAATTTTCCCACCGCAAGAGAAACTTATATCGTCGGTCGAGAGAGGGAGTCGCTCGAGTGCCATCGAACTCCGAGAGCCGTTGCGGAGTTTTACGGCGTGTTTGCGATTTTGAATAGATAATTTCTGCCTTCCTGAAAAACCGGTCTCAATGAAGTACCTGCAATTATTCTTGCGATCTGAGTGGACCAAAAGATCGAAAAACCTAGAAAGGGTAAACATGTTTCTATTTGAATGAGTCAGACCTCTTATTGCAAATTGGATTACTTGAGTGGCGCAGTGGTTAATACGCCTGGATTCAATTCCCGATGAGTTTCAATTTCTATTTCTAGTTTTCTACTCTATTTGTAGTTCGCAGTGTGGCCCTATTTAAAGAAATATTTGAGTATCTCGAAGGGTACTTGAAGGATCCTTGATTTTTACGGTTGTTACCGATTAAAAGTATTCGTTACACTTTCTCAAAAGTCGTGGGTCTACAGTCAGTTCAACAGAATTGTATCAGTGAATTATAAACATCCGACACGGTTATGCCACTACACTATGTCTCCAAAAATTCTCAAAACTATAAGCTAGTTTACACCCTACCCAAAGTTGGAGTATTTTTTGGCACCATATTGCTGTAACGAGGACTAGTTGAGATCTATTATGTTCTTTAAGGGCTGAAAGGAGGAAGGAGGATGTTCTGTAAGTGGCAACGTACTCCTATAAAATTGTTAGGACATTCGTGTATTTATAATAAGACCACCACGCATAATTAGTTTAATACTAAGCGTTAACCATGAGCACGACATTTTGAACTAGCGACCTAACCACGCGATCCTGATAAAATCGATCGTCATCGTGAGCCATTTGTGTTCCGAACCGTTATTGATCAATGGATCTATTACTGGCAAATCTAAAAGCGTCAATTCAAAACTACAAAAGCGGTGAAACGTTTGCGAGCCTAATCTGGCGGCGGCCGAGTTTGCGAAATAAATCGTGCCCGTGATGTTGACGCTTCGAAGGGACGATGGATTGATTGGAACCGAACCCGCAAGTCTATAAAAACCGAACCATGATCGAGTGATTCGGTTTCGGTTCGGCTGGACAGCGAAACTAAGGGGTATATTTCCAAAACCAGTGAAAGTGAAAAGCATAATAGTGAGTAGTCAGCTGCCATATTTATGGAATCGGACATTAGATTTCAAGACGAAGGAACTAAATGCATTTTCAAATTATATTTGAACAAATCTGGGCGAAACCGCGCACTTAGATAAGAGGAGATCTGAGTCTTACAAAGTACTTCAAAGGAGTGGATTTCTAAATTAAATTTTCAAAATTACCCAAATAGCGAGAAACAACACACTTGAATTCCTAATTTAAGAATTGAATACCTTAATTAAGAAGGCTGTAAAAATCATTCTTTACTTAAAACTATTAGACGTATCACCGTACTATTTGAAACACTAAATTACAATTGATTTTAGAAACTTAAACTTCTAGAGCTATATTTGAACTGATAAAAATAAAACTCCTCACCGAGTAAGGGTAGGTAAAGTTGAGACGCTTGCGAGAATGACAAAAAAACCTAATTTCACACCGCATTTGTTCGGAGGAACTTTTAACGGGTCCCTCGAAGTTTCAGTATGGATCTTAAGCGGTTTACGTCTTTCTCAAGGAACTGTTACTGAAACAGTAACTCAAAGATGTAATAAAAACTCTGGTACTTAGAAAATGTTTTTTTTTTGTTAATAAACAAGCATTAACAGAAAGAAAGCGGTGATAGCGCATTTGATTAGTTTACGGCCTTTACTCGAGAGATCCGGGTTCGGATCCCAGCAGTATCAAATGACTTATTTTGACCAATGATGTGCGTTTTAAAAAAGGAAATTTCACCTGCCGTAATTTCAAAGAAAAAAATATCATGACGAAACCTGCAAGTTTGAGAAGTCTTGATAATATTCTCAAAGGCAAGTGAAATCGGCAAGTAGAATAACGATTTTCTATCTTTATAATTATTCTGAAGAGGATAACCACCTGAAGAGTTCAACATAAACAAGTTATTCCACAGAGAGTGTCTGTCTTGCATGTTTGTAAGATATAAGTGCCTACAATTTTCTCAAAACAGACGAAATAATTTTCTCTTGCAACGCATCGAAATCGTCGACGGGCGGTGGTTACCATTTACCAAAACTAAGTTGAAATGCAGTGAATAAAATTCAGTGGACACATCAATCTAATAGCGTGTTTGAAAATTGACGAAAATCAAATGCTAACTGACTCTATCTTATCCTGATTATAAGATTTCTCCTATACCTACATTTAATTGAACCAAGTTCCAATCCCGTTCAGGGTAGTCCGGATTCATAAGTCAATTAATCCACACGCGCCTTTACGCGAAACGGCTAACTTGATTCATTGCTGTCTCAATATCCGCAATCAGCAGAATTAGACGCTATTAGGGGTGTGAAATAGGGGCGGCTTTAGTTCCCCCGAGCCCCACGGAGTTAATAAATCGGGTATGGTTGGCTTAGGGCACATATCTTGGAATATATTTTATAGGAATTGAGTAGCAAATGGGCATTCAGGCCACCTGATGTTAAGTGATTCTTAATGACATGTGAAGTCCACCAACTTGCGTTAGGCCAGCATGTTGGACTAAGTCCTACATCCCTCTCATCGTGAGAGGAGACCCGAACCTGTTGTGGGTCATTGATGGGTGACTGACATGCAGTCTTTTAACGGCTAAGGAGCCCCTGCCCACAGAAATAGAGAAGAAAAAGCAAATAGAACGGACATGTAGGCACGGCAGGTGTACACCTAGATTCTGCTAAACTAAGCGCATATTAGCTCATTCTATATTCTCATCGCAACTCTATGTAAGAGTGATAATAATTGCTAATATGCGCTCAACAGAACTTAAAGAACAATAGATTCTAACAGCTTTAGGGAAAGGCGCACGTCATTAAAAGTTATAAAAGCAAACTTTTACCGCAAACTAATTCTTACACAATATTCTAAGGCAGTCGCGAAGTATCGTTAAGTATTCAATACTTCTTAAACGGTTTAAAGTTTTACCTCAAAGCAGTTTACAGTCAAGTCAAGTATATGTATGAAGAATATAGCGAGGTTTACGTGTCAATATTTTTAAGCCGATTTTCAAGCTTACATAGGTGTATTGCACAATCCTATTTGAAGGCATTTGGCATCAATATCAATTGTTACATTATTACAACTTTAACAAATGCTATTTCGAGCGATTTGATTAAATGTTGCTGGTCTAAAGGATGAATAAAGAATGTGAACAAGTTGATCAGTTGATCTTCATTATTGTATAAATACCTAAGTAGCTTAGTTGTGTTCGGTTACAATTTTTACATAAATCCAACCATGATAAGGTTAGAATTTTTATATAATTACAACCTTCAACTACGATTCTATCAAATTTTTTTTGTAAACCTTACCACGATTCGGTTAGAATTTTTACGTAAACCTAACCATAATTCGTTTAGAATTTTTACATAAATTCAACCACGATTCATTTACTTTTTTTATGTATTTTAAGGGTTTTTATTAGTCCATATTTTTATTATTAGTCCATGTTGTAGGTAACTCGCAATTCGGCTCTCCATTCTGGCATTTTATTGCACCTTTCAACACCGGCCGCGTGTTGGTTTAATGTCGCTCTTTACGACCGTCTTTACACCAATTCCACATCAAACTAATCTTTGCCAGGCCTTGGTGTGTGTCATTAATGGGTTACTGACAAAGACTTCTCTTTGCCAAGTCGCCTCTCAGGGCAGGAAAAAAAGTCCTATCAAATCGAAAGTAATTAGAACAGGAGCGACACACTTCGGAACTCGAATCCAAGACAGAGTTTGCCGCGCACGTTGCCGCCATAAATCTCACCACACAGGGTCTCACTGCGCTTTTGGAAAATGTTTCTGGAATTTTATAAAGCTCATTTTATAATGTTTATTTCCAAAGCAGAAAATATTAGGTTTAGGTAGTTAGTGTGCATGAAAGAGATTTCTCTTTCTTCCATAAGAGGCATTCTGCTATTTCTGCCTTTTTAATGAGCCATTTTTATGATGCTCATTAAAAACGCAATAAAAAAGTAGTATGTATGAATATTTCTGGAGCTAGTAATATCAGCTTTAACGGACAACTTCACCGCCAAGGGCATTCTTAATGCGATTTATAAAAAGACACACTAAACATTATTTACAAGATTTTTTAAATGTATTATCAACCATTCATCACTAGTGTGGGAGTTGGTGAAGAAAATCTTGAAGACTCGTAAGCTCTCTTCTTCTTCTTTGGTATTTTTTTAAGTAATAAATCTTACTAACCGAAGCGCGCATGAGCCACGTTTTTCAAGTAAATTTCGCTCCAGAGTTTCGTTTTAAAAGACTAAGATGAAACTAAGCAAGATACGACTTCAAGCGCCCTCCTGCTGAGCGCCCTCGAGATACAACGCTAATTAGAGATTCCTTGCTAAGGATTTACTGTTAAAAACTGCGAGACGGATGTAGGCGGAAGTTCCGCACACAGTCATGATTTAAAATATAAAACCAGTAGTAAAAAAGTTATTACTCTAAATTACTTAAAATTGCAGCTAAAAATTGCTAAAATGCATTAAACAATGTATATTTTCATTTGAAAAAGTTGTGTCATAGAGATGTTAAGAGGATAGCTGTGGTCTTAATCATACCACTGTAGCGGATCGATACCTACAGAAATATGAACGCGCGCCTCACAAGAAATACTGACCACGCATGACGACGCAAGCTGCGAATATAGTAAACTATAGACTCACAATCAGAAGACGTATCCCCAAACGCATCAGTAACATCAAAGTTTAATAGAATTTGAGCATGAATACAAATAGTCTTACCACATTATCACTTTACCCTAAAGCTTATTTCTGTTAGTCTAAATTATTTTGTTAGGGTAGGTGGCATAAAACTATAGACGCTGCTCAAGCTGCAATAACTGTAAGAAGTGAAAAAAATCATTTTTCAAATCGATGTTCATGTCTTCAGAAAAGTCCTGAGTTCAGGCGATTGAATTATGCTCCTGTGATATTACCCAAATTATGGTTTTTTTAAGGAACCCTAAAGGATGTGACAGAGTAGGTACTTTTATAAAGGAGTACAAGTGGGCCACGGGGGAACTGACACAATGCCTCTGCTTTCAGGTACTAAATTCTATAACTATAGCTAGCCATCACTCACAGTGCACCATATTCTATGTCCGAACACAAGAGTAGGTACACAAGAGTTATTGTAGGGTATAACTATGAGTAGGTATATTTGTATCGTGAAGATGAGTTAGGTTTTATAAATTTTTTAGTCTAAAGTAGACACAATACCTAAAGGTTACGATGAAAGTAAAGTCACATGTAAAGTCTTTATCGAGTGATCGTGGCTCTAGAAGCAGACATTAAGGACTTCGTAATAACATAAGGAAAACTGCTCCGTATAATTTATAACATCAAGATGAAAAAAAATTGTAAGGATAGATCATTGGATAATTACAGACGGACCAATGGATTTGGATGAAATTTGGTCCATGAAATTATAACAAAGTTAATCGAACGTTTGAGAACTGACTCTTAAGATTTACGAGTAGGTTCATTTATCTGACTGAATACCAAGTAAATCACAGTGATAAACGCCGCCGAAGTTATGCGATCACTCGCAACCGACTGGCAATTTGTCCAATAATTCACGTCAAAATGACTTTGAAAAAAGTAGGACGCTTACAGATATTATTTTCAAAGATCTCTAGGCAGAAACTATAACCGAATATTGAGTGGAATAGGTGTAGAAAGTTTCCAGCTTAACAAAATCCTTGGATATCCAAAGAATATAGACGAAATAAGGGCAAAGCGATGCTATTCCTCATCACATACGAATAGCAAAGTTAATATGGGGAGCAGCGATAGAATAGGAATAATGAAAATATAGGCTCTATTTTAATTTGAGTTAAAAAATTGTAATAGAATGAAGTAAGCTCCAATAAGACCGTCCTCGTCTAAATCTGTTGAGCAGTTTCCGTAGCCCGAAGTGATCCTTTAGCGGACTTTAGCCGGAGCAATAAATGTTGGAGGATTTCTCTGCGAGCTAATTCAGAGAGGAACATTCGTTTGTCGCGAGCGACTGCGTCCGTCTGACTCACTCGTGACGAACGGAACCTCAGCCAGGATCGTACTATCAACCAGTCGTAATTATTTTATTGTAGCGACGCGATAACAGAAAAAGCATGTAAAAATCTTTTTTTGACTTTGAGTATAGAATTGGGTTAAAGTTTTCTCCTCTTTCCTCCAAAATGTTATTATGTTTCATTTACGCAGTCGAATTCATTCTCTAGAACAGAATTCATTTTCATAGGTAAGTATTACGGCTGAGAAAGAATGGCTGTGGAAAAGACTTTAGGAGTTAACTATTACAACTCCGAGAGTTCTTCGATCGCATTGTCATATTAAAGTTGGATGTAATTTGCCTGCAGTGGCCATGATAGTATAGTGCAAGAGGTGAGCAGGTAATCTGGAAAAAATTAAAATACAAAGTAACGGTTACATAGACACCACGCTCATATGATATTTTTTAAGTTCAAGTATCGCATTGGTTCTCATATAACACTGAGATTACTAACTTATGGGTAAAACTGAAAATTGAAACGACGTGAGTTTGTTTCTACCTTGAAGCGATGGCTCGGTAGCGGTCGCGGACGAAGCCAATTTGCTCACAACTTTTTACATTTCCGAAGTCATTTGTTGTGATGGACGATGACACGATACCAGGAACTTCGCCGAAGTATTACGTTATTTGCCTTGTTGTATAATTTTCCGAAATTAACGATGATAAGAGATTTATTTGAAAATTTAATCAACTAACTGGAATTCATTTATGGTGACAGATTTCGGTAAAAAAAATCCAATATCTTTACAAATTTTAACTAAATACTGTCTAAAATAAGTACTTTACATTACACATAAACAAAATATCATCATATCGGTACGTTTGTTTGCTGTCGGTTATGTCATAAGAATATAAGCAAACGGATATAATTACATACAGCTATGTAATAGTTACATGGGTAGGTATGTATAGGACTCTTTTAAAATTAATATTACATTCATACAACCAGTTTATAACAAACTACTAAGAAAGTTCTAAAGTTAATAACATACTAAGTCAATACTCGACTAACTTTCAACAAAGATATATAATAGTGAAACTTGTAGACGGTAAGTTACTTTAATAAGTAATAGCTGTACAAAGGACCTCATTTGGTGGCGTGCTCAAAGACTTAGGTTATCCTTTGAGGCGGCTACAGGATAGGGATGTCGGAAATAAAATAAATGATGTATCGATATTTGTAAAAATTTCAATATCGACGTCGATATCTTTATATCATCGATATCGATAGGAAGAAATATCGATATATCGAATAAATAAATAATCAGACAAATCATAATTTATGTAAGTCAGCCTGGATCAATAATTTCAAAAGTAATTTTATGGATATTATTCATAATTATTTTTAAGTGGATTAGGGAACTTATAAATCGCTTACAATTTTTATTGAGATGTTTTATATTGAAATAATGTACAATTTGTAAAAATACCTAGAATAGCGGACGACTGCTGCATATACAAAAATGACAATAGTAAGTAGACAGAAGTAAATAGTCATAGGCAATACAGTTTTTCCGTTAGTTCTTAAATTCTGCGGTAATATTTTCAATCTATACATATAAGTAACAATAAAAAAATTTGATATTGGATATTTTGTATCGATGTATCGGATACTAATATTAAGGTTTAAAATATCGAGACAAAAATATCGACACATCGATATATCGATATTTTTCCAACAAGCTAACTACAGTATCAATACGAATGGAACTTCGTCTCGTGAGTAACGCGCCACTGCACCCGCCACAACACTCACGGAATCGAATTTCAAACAAAACGTAAGAACGTAACGTAACAACATGCGATATTTAATAAAGTGTAATTGTTTTCACGACCTGAGTGGCGCAGTGGTTAAGACACCAGTGCGCTGCGCGGAGGGTCCTGCGATCGATTCCTAGCAGAGCAGAGATTTGAATGATGAATTTGAATTTCTGTTTCTGGTCTGGTTGTGTTGTGGTCTTGTCTTGTGTGTGTCCATGGCGCCCACGACACAGGGAATCCTAGTGTTGGGCTATGAGTGTGAAGCGTTATTATTATTATTATTAATTAAATTAAAAAAGTTATTGTCGCGTGCCACGTAAAATTAATAGATAGGCCTGAATGGCCTATCTATTAATTTAGATAATTTTACATGGAATCAACGCCGGATTTAATTACAAGAAAAATACTTTGCTCAGCGCAAGGGAAAGAAAATTTTCCTCAAGCCTCGGAAGTAATTCATCCGAGAGATAAATTCTATGGCCATTAATTGGGATACTTTAAGAGGAACTTTGTTAAAAGTGTAATTAGTGCATCATAATGGATTAAACTTGATATCTTCGCTTTTACGTGACTTTTACACATGAAAAATTGCTGTTAAGGATCTGAAAGTTTTTTTGTTGACTTTTCAATTCTATTTCGATTAATTAAATTTTTGTGAGTGAGAACTAACTGAGCTAGCTAGGTACAATGAATTTGGAACTAATATTTTATTAATATAGTTCAATTAATTTCCTATTTCAATGTCAAATACTTTTACCAATCCGTGCGAGCTAGCAGAGAAGAATCAGGGAATTTCGAAGACTTAGCTAAAAGCCTGGCGCTTCCGGCTTCATTTTGTTAACAATTTCAATTTTTGTATGGAATTAAATACATATATGAATACCTCTATTTGGTTATAACACTGTGTTGTTTCAGAGACGGCTATTGTCAAAAAGTAACTCGGACTCGCAAATCGTAGTACTTTTTGCGTCCGCTAGGGGCGCTGGGCGTAAATCTATAGAAAAAATGATTCGTTTCGTTTGAAATGTAACGTAGCGGCATTGCTAAAACTCAGATGGCTACTGATGAATAAGTAAGCGCTCGTGAGGGGCGGAAGCGTAGGGCGGCATAGAGCAGCGTTGGCGGCTGGCTGATCACCCCGAACCAGTATCTTAGCCATGTTTGTGAACTTTTTAGTAAGAAAGAGACACAAAAAAAGAATACAGAAAAATTGATAAACAAAAATTTAATTTAAAAAATTAAACCAACATCAAAAAAGTATGAAATATATTACATACTTTAGGCCTACTATTTTTTTAGTTACTCTTTGTATATATGCAGAGATGCTATGGAACTTTGATAGCGCGTTTGATGATACGTCTTCCGATTGGCCAGTTCGGTATGACGCGTGTGACGTGTTCTATTGTTGACTACACTCGCTACTTGCGTCGTCGTGCGTGGTCAGCATTTCATGTGAGGCGCGCGCTCATATTACTGTAGGCGTCACGCCGCTACAACCACTTAATATCATGCCGTAACCATTTGCTACTTAATTTCAATAAAAAAACCTAAATCAATCGTGGAGAGTTTAATGGAAGATCGTTCTAGGGTGTTCCGGGGATATCAAAAACTCTTGAGTTTCCAATAGCATTAGAAAAATGGATCATCGTCGCTGTTTAATCGACTTCACAAAGGAGGAGGTTATTTCACATATCTGTAGAAAAAGCTGTCTTTTCTCAAGCTATTTAAGCTTGTTAAGAAACGTGATAAGTATGTTGGTAGTGAACATCTCTCGACATGTTTGCGCGGACGCTCCGGGCTAATATAACCGATGTCGTTGTCCACAGGGGGAGGGGGGAGGGGGGGAGGTGCAAATGTCGCGGGGTGCTAACTGTCACCCGAGATGTTCTAATTAGATGACTACTATTTCCAAAGATCTTGCCTATTTTCTTTTTTTAACTTTCTGTTTTCTCGCAAAATAATATAGCTAGACCTTATAGTAACCATTATGAGTCATAGCCATGAGCATTGATGATTAGTAGTAGTAGTATATACGAGTACTACTTTAATTGTAGAGTGAACTATTAAATTTGCTAATGGGTATTGTAGGGTTCCCTGCGGGTTAGAAAAATACCAAAAGTTGTGGTGAATTAAAACGATTTTACCAATGTGAGTCCATAATATATTTCCTCCAAAATTTTCTATGGCCCATAGTTTTTACCCTTCTCAAAGCGTATCACAAACACTTACCACCATTTTTCGGCTTTTTCGACGTAATCCACAAAAGCGACAAAAGAGAAATGGCAGGAAAAATTGTAAACGTCGAGATATAGTTGGGGTTGAAGCGGTCTTTGTGTGGAGATGGATCGAGGGGAGGGGAGGGGGGAGGGTATCGCGGGAGAAATGACCGTACAGGGTAGGCCGGACCTCGAAAGATGTCAAGTTAGTAGAAAGGTTCAAACGATATGCATTCGATAAGAATGTTTAAAGCGATTGGTCGGTGTTTTGTACTTTGGCGTGATTGATATTGTTTTTTTGGTATTGAAAATGCGAAAGGAAAGGTGAGGTCTATTTATTTTCCGCGCGTCAGCTAGAGATACGTAATTTCCAAAATAAGGCCTTGTATATCGACTGTCAATATACAGGTGATTTTTTCAAGTGTGCGTGGATGGGGAAATCCGCAACTTTGAGGAATAGCGGAAAATATTAAAAATAGTCTGGGGCCCAATTTTGATGAAAACAAAAACCGCATCATTGGATTTCTTGTAAAATCAATATGCCTAACTAGGAATCGAACACGTTGATTTTGAATAAAAAATCCCATCCTGTATTATTACATCATTCGATAGTGTCTCTAATAAGGAACGGATTCTGGAATCATGATAATGTCATACGGCAAAAATTAAAAAAATACGTTGTTTTATTTTTTTTCTTACTTGCATCAAATTGATTACGGTACAAAAAATTGTTTCAGTGACTAATTTGTCGTCATAATCTGTTGGAATCTACTTTGATAAAATCCATCCAATCGAATTGTCACGATGTCCTTATTTTAAGTTAAGTACCACTCAGATTTAAACTAAAGTATCCAAAGGAAAGGTATCCGAAGATTAAAAATTTCATATTTCGAAATGAATAATTCAACCGGAAGCGGCGGAAGACGCGGATGAGCCAATAAAAGGCTAATGAAAGCACAAGACAAAGGATAATACGAGCCGGGGCCGTCCACTTTACACTAACCTTATTGAATAACGGGCCTCGGATGGATTCCACTTTTGAATTTGGAAACTATCATTTGCTTTTAATTTTGATTTTTAAAAGATTTTATTGAACTTGCAATGTTCGTATATATAATATGTATATTTGGGTCCAACATTGAAGCTGAATTTTAAGGCTCAATTGTTACCCTAGATATTGGTATAAAAGGGCTTGCTACAGACATTACAAAAAAATTTAAAGCTTTTTTTTAACTTGTTTTTCAAAATCTATTTATTTTGTTTTATTTTTTCTTTACACTACGTTACAATTTAATAACATGTCAGCGAAAGGATGTTACTAGATATGGTTGATATAATCAGTGAAAAATATTGAATTTATTTTAAAATCAGTACTTTATAGAAATTTCAGAGCGTGTTTCAATGTACCGTACTAATTTAATTTGCAACTAAAATGTTAACAATTTTTTTTTATCAGATAAATAGTTTAGGGGATATATCGAAAAAACCATTTCAACCCCTATTTTCAAGATGGCGGCCGTGGACAAGGGTGGCGACCCCACAAACTTGGTTTTAGCTTTACACTGACCCCCCCTACAGATCAAAAAATAAAATTGCGTTCTCTAAAAAACGCAAGGTAAGGCCTAAAAAATGTAACATTTCAGTGAAGTATACGTAATGTAACGTTTAGTGACCCTACCATAATAATTGTGACCAAGAAATAGTTTCAACTGGATTTAAATTAAAATATCCTTCGCTAATGGCTTCCGTGAAAGAAAACCGATAATTAAAAATTTCATATTTAGAAATGAATAACTCGACCGGAAGCAGCCGAAGACAGCGATGAACCAATAAAAGGCTAATGAGAGTCACGACAAAGGACAAAGCGAAGCCTTACAGCCTTATTCAATAATGGAACTTTAATCGATTCACAATTCAAATTCTGATATTTTTTAATGTTAAGAGATTTTAGTGTACACGAGCATTATAATTTTTTTAACGCGCAATTAATTTGTCGCAGAAATGTAACGTATTGAAATATAGAACGGTGCGCGTATATGCGGCCAAAAATTCACTACGACACAACAGTCACAAAAAATCGTGGTTCAAAACACAAGTCCTGAGATACTAATCAGTAACTTTGAAGTCACTGTGAAGTGTAAAGAAACCTTTTTGATTTACGTTTCTAATTCTGACAAATGAATTCTTGTAAATGTTTAATACGTCATAACATAAGAGAAAATCCCGACGGTATTAATTTATTTTTTCATAATATGAAAGAGGGTTGCAACCACAATTGAACTCCACATTTGATCGCAAATCGTTCTGGTAGGTAAAAACGATGGCTAATAAAAATGTCTTATTTAAGGAACTGCCCAAGTTTCAAGATTCGTTACTTATGTACTCGTTTACGTCATTTTTGCTCAGAAACTGAACTTACATCGTAATAGTAACTCTTTTCCTTTCATACATCACAAATGGCCTTGTTTACGTACAACGTTCGTGATAACTTAAATTGATGTCGGGGTGAGGGGCCCCGGTGGGACGTGGGCCACTGCCACAGTATAAGGATTATACAGTATACAGTAATGTGACTCGGCGTTGTCCTTGAAAAAGTGTTTACAGCCGCGCGGTTCGTTGATACGCGACAGAGCTGCCTGTACTGTATTTAAATTCATCTACCAAATAGTTTGTGATTTGTAAATATTATATTTTTTCATTAAAATTCGTTATATGTGAGATAGGAAGTGTTCAATAAAAGAAGGTACATGTCGTGTATTTTCTTTAGTAATTTTAATTAAAAACACATCTTTGTAAGTTTGAGACTGGCAAATATTTACACGTCTACTGAGAGGTACAAACAGCTATAGAGTTAAATTTAATGGTGTAAAAATCCATATTCGGATAAAAAGTTTAATAAAGATCGATTCTGTCGCCACTGTGAAGCATTCGCGTCAGTTTGTGTACCGAGTGTATACCGAACGCGATGCGTGTAGGCATAACTCGCGTTCCAATCGTTTACTTTGTATGAAGACACATTACTGTGTAGTCTTATAACGTACCTACAGAGTTACATTTAATCATATAAAAAAATCCGCATTCGAATAGTTTAATTCAATTCGTTTCGTACGTCAAGTTAGTCGCGGGCGACTAAGTTGACATACGAAGTGTGAGCGCTCCCATAGTATTTCAAAGGTCGTGATTGCTCGTGCGTGAACGCACGTATACACACGAGTTGAATTCGTACGAAATCGCGTTTAAGCTGAGCGCGGCCTTACTGTATAATCTTTATACTGTGGCGTGGGACCCAGGTGGGTGAAGTGGGGCCCCGGTAAGTGACGGGGCACGCAACGAGCCGCGGGATTGCATCCCCTGCCCGAATATTGCATGAGGGGCAATTGGCCGTGAAACGCTGTAATGATGAGGCTCGTTACAGCCCAGAACGTGGTTTTCGGAAAGCCTACGAAATAAGCTTTCGACGAAAATCATATTTCTTACTCCCCTACAAGATATTACTAGGAAAAACGAAAAATCTTTTCACTTTCCTAGAGTGTATCTAGTAGTTTCGCGAGGACTTAGATCTTCGCCTCAAATAAAGTAACACCGGCAACCATTAAAACCTATTTTATTATTTGTATTCAAAAATATGAATGTATACAATAGTATTTAATCATTGAAGTTATTTTGTATTCAAAATTAATATTCGAGTTTTAAAGCGAAATTCTCAGTTCTTGGAAAATTAGTTCCGAAGTTCTAACATAATTTTATGGTCGGAATGCTTTAAAACTTGTGAATGATTTTATAATAGGTGCCTATATTTATTTATACAATTATTAATACTAGTGGTCGCCCAGTAGTCGAAACTCGCTTATAATTAAATAAACTTTCTACTTCTACGTACTTCTTCGATAATTTAAAACAAAAGATTTATAAGGTAAGGTACCTTTTGCTGACGGGTTCCACTTGCTGGTGATACTTTTGAATTGATTGGTAAAATGTATATTTGAATTTAATAATAATGAATTTCCCTTTATGGGACAAAATAAAAACACGCGAAGTCTTATTTGAAGATGGACTTATTCAGTTCCAGTACGCGGGCACTCGTTCCTTTTTACAAAATATTCATTTGTGTGAAATTCACGCGCTTCTTTATCTTCCTTGCACCTATAATAACCGCCTATAATAATAAGACGAGGAAGCCTGCATGTTTGAGAGTTCTTTACAATGTTTTCAAGGGTTTGTGTAGTCCACCAAACCGCATTAGGCCAGCGTGGTGGACTAAGGCCTATCTTTCTCATTATGAAAGGGTAAGTAACGGTTCGTAGACAACAATGACACATTAGCTTTGGTTAAAACGCTATCAATCTTTTTTGTTAACGATCATTGTCATGATAAAGTGACATCAGACAGAAAATTCTTTTTAACAAAAACCTTTGCAGACGAAATTAAAACGCAAGTCTTAATGATTGTTCTGTTTCAAATATACGAGTATCACTGAACATAATAAGTTCCACAACAACACTATTACACGTTTCAACAATGGAAATATTGAGTTCACAATAACTCGTTTCCACGCACCAGCGGCTGTGAGCACTGTGCAACCTGTTTCTGAATAAAAGAATAAATAATGCCTCGGACAATGAATCCCGGCAGAATATTAAAAAAGACAAACGCAGGGGCCTGTACTCACTGTATACTGAGTTCGGTTACTAAGCTTACGAGGTTTAGCAACAGTTTTTTGTTAGACCTATATTAGACCTATATTAGATATTTCAATAACTTTATACAAGGCAGTGTTCACTGAGATTCGGGTGCGGTGGGCTCTTTGCCCTTTATTTCAAAAACAGTTGGGCATATGAAGAAGTGTTTGTTACTTGTGATGTAAATTTTATGATTTACAATTCTTTAATAGATAAAAATATCATTAGTGCTACAAAATCCGAGATAACTGCGAAAAACTGACTTTTGTGACATATCACCTTGAATACCTCACGACATCCAGTGAAAATTACCGCGCCATGGCGGAACAATGTTTGAGAAACGGTGCCTTAGACGTTTGCGTTCCCTACAGTGTGCATCGCTCCTAGGTGCATTGCGCGGTGCGAGATTGCAATACGATACAGCACCGAGTGATGTAATTCCGCGCGTAATTCCTAAAGCGAGGTTACCGCTGCCTTGCTTAAAAACGTTTAATCCGCTTACATTTGAAAACGATGTTTTCTTTACCACCTTACATATTCGAGCAAAAGGTTCTTAATAATTTCGTGAAATGCCTCAAATAGAATTGAAATATATTTTTTTAATTAGTTACATTCTGCTATTTCACTGTTGGTACATTTATGGATCTTTCATACTTACCTTCAAACATTCTTCAACTTTTAATTCAAATTCGAGTTTTCTGAATGGCTGGCTGACTGACTGACGGACACTATTTGACTAATGATCATATTTTAATATTATTTATGTTATAAAGGACATAATTATAAGATCCCATATGAAAAGAAGTTTAAAACAGAATATAAATTGCATTTAGGACAAGTATGATTGATGATAAACATACTTGTAGAACAACTGTTCTCGAAATTTCGGTAACGAATTTTCGTTCCGAACACGTTATTTTCTGCTTTTGTTATGAAAGATACTCGTTTATATTTTTCAGTTCAGTCTCAGTCGGTCCAGCGCCCTAGGGATGCCTATAACGATACGATATATCGATATTTAATACGATATTTTGACCATACTATACGTTTCGATATATTATATCACTTTAAAGTATCGTATTGTATCAAACTACGATAATGTTTTGCTTTAACTTGAAGATTCCTATTACATCATAGCGAAATGATGATAAATAGTGCATTGAACTTTTCATTTTCTTAATTCTTGATAAGAATGAAATTTCATGCGTATTTAATTGAACAATACCACAACACTAATTAAATCGCAAAATTCGCAAATCAACAAAAAAGCATGCGATACGGTTACGATACGATATATTTTCGCGTATCGATACAAAGGAATACGATACAGTAGCGATGCGAAATATCGATACAACCAATTTTTTGGGCATCTCTACAACGCCCCTCGGCCGGTCTTGTAAATAGAATATTAAAAGCGACGCGAGATGCAGGAAACCCCGTGTCATGACATACTTACATATTTCATTGCTCGACTCCGGTGCGCATTTAAAATGAAAATTTAGTTCCATTTCAAACCAAAAAGCCTTTTGCTCGTCACCTTTATTTTGATTGGGCGCCCAATCTCGTGTATAAATGGTAATTTGGTGGGGAGGGGAAACATGGAATTGGAATGTGGGCCCAGAGTCAATTGAGATACGTTTATTGAACTGTCCAAAACGTAAAATGAGTCGTGAAAGCAGAACTAGAGCACGAGAAATAATTAGTAGCTTCATTAGAGTAATAAATTCTACCTTTCGCCGCGCCTTTAATTAAGTCTTTCAGTTCCCTTAGCGTTTGTGGGCTGCAATTTGCTGCTAGGATTACTGGACGAAGCGGCGTTAGGGAATGATTTAAGTCGGCTATCGATCGTCTTTTAGAAATAAAGCGCAAACTAAAAGTTTGCGCAATTACAGTACTTGGACTTGTGTTAATTTTCTGATATAAGCGGCGGCGGTCCAACCGACACGATAAAATTTAAACACAGGGCTCTGTATGGCGCTGTCCAAGTTGAAAAACGTACATGCAAGGACACGGGCTTACAGTACCTACTATAAAAGCTACAAACATATTGGTGATCAAGAATCTTTACAAAATTCAAATTATGTAAGGATATCTACATCAGGAAGAGGGATCAAGCATGCTCCAAAGGAGGCTATCAATCGACAAAGCAAATTTTATGTCATACTTTTTTGATGTTGGTTTAATTTTTTAATTATTTTTTTGAATTTTCGGTTCAAGAAAAAGTGAACTGTAAGTGTAGTTAGATAGAGGTGTACGTCAAAGTTTGTCGAGAAAGTCTTGTTTGTAAACTACCCGCATTTAGGTCTCTAGTTTGCTGTCCACGTCCACAGTTCTACAGGCAATTTAACAACGGTTTCGGCTGTTAATTAAATGATTTTAAACTAGAATTCATTCCTTCCTCCTTTAAAGTTATGTACGTTTTATAAAATTTAATGTCACCCGCTGTTACGGTGAAGGAAAACATCGTGAAGAAACCTGCATGCCTGAGATTTCTCCAAAATGTTCTCAAAGACACGTGCCAGCGTGTGAGGCCTTTTTTGTGAGATGTCCCCACACTGTGTCACAAATGGATTATAAACTATTCCCTGTAGTGAATTTAGCTTAGATTAGAAAAATATGATTCAAAGGCAGTTCCCGGATCCGCAGCTCGGGGCGGGATCTGCAATCGTTCTCCGACGGATCCATTTCCGGGAAAAGGCTCCGTCGATGCGCTGAGATTCACCCACCTGTCACGCTCGTATTGAGGTCATTTCACACTATATTTTTCCGAATGTAACGCCACTTTCAATGTCAAAATAACGAGATTGACAATGCCACAAGAGAGAGATGCCATAAAACGAATTAACGAATGGCCATCATCAGGCTTTGGTATAATTGAAAAGAAATCTCTTAGCACTTTTTTAAGATCAATTTTGCCTATTACCACTTTTGATAAAATCTTGTCATGTGTGCGTTACTGTGCGCTTATTTTTATTTTTGGGGATGCAAGGCGCAGTCTGATTTTTTTGGTGACCAACTGCTAATTTAACATTTTTTCGAAACGAGACATTTTGTGTCTCCAAAATGCCCTTTAATTCCCCATGTAAAAAGCTGCTAGCTGTTATCGTTTACAACATAGTGGTAACTGACCACGTCTCCTATTTGGTTCCACTGCAAGAACTAGCTTTGACAAAAATTCAGTGCACCCCTTTAGTTGGTAGGAAAACTAACGTAATACCGACTTTTTGCGGCAACATTTTTAAAATTGTTTCGAATTGTTAACTGACCTATTTCTGGTCTGTGAGCTTTCGCAATTTGTATTGGCTTTAAACCCACTAAACCAACTAAACTAGGGCTTTGTCAGTAAATCTATTTTTTTGTATGCTGGAACTGTGTGAATGGAATTTGGTTGAATGTTTTTTTTTTTAAAACATTCAACCAAACATCAAACCAAAAAGGCTGATAAATTTGTTGCTTACATTTTCTTAAGCCGCATAGTATTAAAATGTTTTTTAATTAATTTATGAATTGGTTATGACTTTGGGTTCTTCAAAAGGGCGTAAAAAGAATTCTCTTCAAAACCAGCCACGCACTAGCGACTTCTCTGGTGTTGCTCGTGTCAGTGGCAGCGGTGACCACATTTATGGTGGTAAGGTGGTCCGTCTGCCTGTTAGCATGTTTTAATAAAAAATAACACTATGTAAAATATAGGTAGCAACGAATATGATAAACTTTTGGAGTTTGAAATATTGAAAGAGAATTCAGTTATTATAGAATTTCTCAACATTACATGCCGTAATTTGTATTTGCAAAGAAGTAGTTTTAAAAATTGGAATAATTTGACAATGGCCGCGGGCAAGCCAGCGCTCTCCAAACTTCGAAGCCGTTTCGAATTCAATAACAATTTTGTCACAGATAAAGGTCTAAATAGATGACGCAAATGTCATACTTTGACGTAAATGCAATACTTACGTGTTTGAAATACGTAAGTATACGTAAGTTGAAAAGTAAGAGCAATGAGGGAATTTTGCAAATAAACGTTTTGTCTTTGTCTTGTACGTTGCCTTGTACGTTCTTTAACGTAGGATTCCCATCACTAAAACGTTTTCGTTTTGACTCAGTAGGCGAGCGGCACTTTTGGTCTTTATACTGATGGGATAACCTGCGTTATCTATTTAGATCTATATCTGTGATTTGTGTCGTAACCTCGTTATGAGTTGTTGGTTACCCGTTGCTTGTTAAACTGAATTTTATATATTTCAATTGATATTACTCGGTAAACTCCAATTCATTTCCCACAACAAGAATCGTTTCACATCGTTAGGATTGGCTGGTTAAAAACGTATCTAGAAAATTTAGACCGTCGATCGGGCTTTCACAAAATTATTTTGAACCACGAATAGTTATAATATGGCAATGGGTTGGCCACATCGTTCGCAGGACTGACAATCGATGGGGAAGAAAGATCCTCGAATGGCGACCACGTTTAGGTAAAAGGAGCACAGGCTTCCTACCAGGTGGATTGACGACCTGAAGAAGACAGCAGGACACAAAGTAAAGTTTGTAAAGTAATTTCATACTTTTTAGATCGAAGGCGGTTCACATATTTGTTAAAAAATAATCTTTCTTTCCAGTCCTTGCTCTTGCGCTGATCTCGACGGCCGTAGCTTCCACCAGCAGCAGCCACATACACGTTCCAAACTCCGTCTAACAGTACAAAACAGGAATTGTACAAGTCAATATTTGAGATCCGCTCGGCCGTCGCATGAAGCTCGACGGAGCAGAAGCGAGAGCAGAAAATACACCTGAATAATGAAACACTGAAACAAGCCAGCTGTATTCAAACTTTCATAAACATACATATTTAATTATGCACCCAACACCACCCCTAACACCAGGCATTAAGGTCTCTTTTTGCTTGTAGAGTTCCATTTTGTTGGTTACAAGTCCGGTTAGTAGGGACGCAACGGCGTGAATTAATTATGTATTGTTTTCCGAACGCCGCCGCAATACACACTTTTGTACTTTAATGGCGATGGAAAGGTTATTAGATACCGTTAACAAAATATTTAGCACCCCGTTACAGGGCCCACGTAAATGTGAATTGTAAAGGGATTGCAAAAGGGGATGTAGGACAGTCGATGTCAATGCAGCCATAGTATACGTACGACCACAAAAACGATGAATAAATTGAAGAGGCTGTAAAAATGGAGACCTGAGTGATACTAACGTCATATTATATGATAGAATATTATAAAATATATCTTACGTCCGTTTTCGGTGCCCCTCAGGCTATCGTAGACCAGGAGAAAAGCGGGCGGAAAAAAAGCTCCCAGCACTGTTTTATTAAGTTAAGTTAAGGTATAATTGAATTTGAACATGACTTTTAAAAGTCATGTTAAGCAAATTAAGAGTCGTGACAAATCACGCAGTTAGCTTGACGCTCAGCGATGTGAAGTTAGCAACGCTTCTGAAGTTAGCGGTTAATTGAATGAGTTCGGTAATGAGAAACGCTTGTGTGAGGGATTCAAACGAATTAACCATGTTTGAAGTACATTTGGGAGTTAATGAAATTTAAAGTGATGTGAATTAAACATTGATAGGTTTTACGTCCAAAGTAGCAAGCAAGCGTGTAGGTCACCAATTGTTCAGTTATCAGCAACGCATTTATATGGATCATCTCACCTCAAATGAATTAGTGACTTTGAGTGAGTGCGCTCAGGGGCGTATTCTGTATGACCATTCACACTCATATCGCGGCAATCTCGTGTCTTACCCGTGATAAAAAGTCAAATATCGTGGCAATCTATTGTGTGGCAGAATAGACACTTGAGACTCCTTGTCGTGCAGAGTTCATTAAATGACGTACGGTTTGATGTCACACGATATCGGCACGAAGTCTTTTGGGACTTAGTGAATCAGGGCCCTGATGAGGACGCGTTTTCGTATGAAATCAACTCGTGCGTATACGTGTGTTCACGCACGAACAATCTCGACGTTAGAAATACTATGACAGCGCGCACACGCACGCTATGAAGTGACGTTGACATTAAGTTCGTGCGTGAACGTGCGAGTTGAATTCGTATGAAATCGCGTCCAAACTGCACCCGAACTAAGTGGCATACGACTAACTCCCAAGCAATGTTAGCGCTCCCATATTACCTATTTGTGGTATTTCTAATGTCGGGATTGTTCGTACGTGAACGTACATATACGCACGAATTCGTACGAACACGCATCTAAGCTGAACGCGGCCATAGTCTGTACTCCACAATGCGAGAAATGCTAGCAATTCCTAATGGGAAACTAACTAGATTTCGTGTCTCGAATTCAATTCGAGTTGGTCCCGATTGTTCTCGATGTCATTAAAACTTGCTGCCACTCATTTACGGCTTTCAAACTCACGGCCGAAGCTGAAGTACGACTCGTTTAATTATGAACTGTTTTTTTGCTTTAACTTTACTCATACTGATACGAAGTTTAACTAGACGTTGCTTCAAATAGTAAGGTATCTTCGGTAAACATGCTTTTTTAATCGAAACACAAGATATGAAGAATTACATGCTGCATCAAGGCGAGATATGGGGGCAATGGTATCTATTCCCTGTTAATCATGGTGTCTCTGTTTCTTACTTCTTTTCATCCCTTCGTAGTCAACTGCTGGACTGCTTTCCCTTACCAACGCCCTCCGCCCGGCGCTGGTCCCTTTGAAACCAATCGTTTTTCCCTTTGAAACCAATGGTATTTTCTTCAGGTCATCAGTCCACCTGGTCGGAGAGTGGGGTACTTCTTAGTCCACAATAACATTAAATACATCCAAGTACTTTTTTTATCGTATATAGTCTTAGTCTCCACAAGTGCATGTTTCAAGAAAACAAACATAATTAAATGAAACAATAGTAAATGAACCGCGAATATCACATTACCAGCTCTCAAAGCAACGGCGAGCACGGTGTAATTGAATTAAATATCAGCCAACGGCACGATACTAGCTGTCTGGTAATTCAGTCGGTACACTCGAGTTGTCCTTAGAGTATCGTTATTTACGAGATAGCGTGTTTTCTTTACTTATTATACGGTTTTATCGGACAGTTGTAGTATACAGAATTTGTGTATTAAACTCGACCGATTTTATCTTTACACTAGTATTCTTCAGCTTTTACTGGGAAAACCTTCTAAATGCCTACATTACTTGCTACCTATCGGGTTGTCTGTAACCCATTTTAGACCCATTTTAGTCGGCTTTCTTCTTACAATGCGAAGGCTGTAGACCTTAGTCCCCACTTTAATAACATTTTTTCTTATAATACCTACTCATATTTATAATAATCAAACTCAGATAGCTTTCCATCGGGTAAATATTTTAAAATGCCTTAAATGAAATTCGATATTTCTCCTGTATAATACTAGATTTAAACATAACAGAAGGGGGGAAGAAACATGCCTGGAACTATTCATTTATAAATGAAAGCAATAGTAATACATATAGAGCAGATGTCCTCTCCACTATGTTTTTAATTAATGCATGTGAAATTTAATATTATATAAATAAAACCTTAGTTTGTTCTACAATTCGTACAATTTAAAATATTAGATTAACTCAGCTTTAGTGCAGTGGAGATTATGAATGTCGATATTTTATACTACTTTCTATCTTTAGTATCAGTTTTCCTTTTGTTGACTTTTCTATAAAATTTGTTGAGAATGCGCCCATCAATGCGGCGCTGGCCTCGAGCGGTTTGTCAGCAAGCCTTAATAATGTTGGCAACTTGTTAGTACTCGCAGTGTTTAGTTTGTTAGTAGGTACTTGTTAGTACTCGAGTGTGAAGTTTTAGTTTGGGATATGTCAGAGTGACGTTCACTAGGTGAATATGTTTTCTATATACGACATGACTACGTTTAACTCAGTTATAGAAATATTGCTAATGCCAAATTGCTAAATTACCTAGAACTTTTTACAAAAATAAAGCTTACCATAAAATAGTTCATAATCTATAAAACAAAAATTGATTGTAATTATTGATCGGTTTCACAAGAATGTGCAGCAGAAAAACAATAGTCGTCATTTCCTTTAACAGTTTATTCAGCAATTCAGTAATCAGTTATTGGATCATACAGAAAGTTTATAGAATATAATCATACTATGTGTATGAACATACCTAAAACAACGTGTTATAGACGTTGAATGAAGCATACCCAATGTAATAATCCTTAAGCCGATTTTCGTACAATAAATTTCTGTTCGACGGTAAAACAAGACCAAGTAATAATTAATTTCTAATCCCAATAAGTGGAATCAAGAAATTGATTACACCGAGCTGAAGGGTCCTTGCCGATACCCCGATTCGAAATTACGAAAGGTAAGTTACAAAGGTAGGTAGGTAGGTAGTTACGTACATTTATAGCGCTTTCAATCAGCAAAATTTGCATTTTCAACACTAATTCATTAGAACGCTGAAGTAAAATTATGAAAACAAATTAGTAAACGTCTAAATTATTCATGACAAGACTTTGCCTGCGTGGATCATAGAACTAGGATTATAGATAGAAATTATATGTTTATGTATTGTTATCCAAGTTATAAACTATCTAAATACCAAATTTTATCCAAATCTGTTCGGCCGATTTTACGTGAAAGAGTAACAAATATTCACAAATTTTGACATATAGATTGATAGATATTGCGTAGATAAATAAATAACGCTTCACACTCATAGCCCCACACTAGGATTCCCTGTGTCGTGGGCGCCATGGACACACACAAGATAAGAACACAACACACCCAGACCAGAAACAGAAATTCAAATTTATCATTCAAATCTCTGATCTGCTGGGAATCGAACCCAGGATCTTCCGCGCAGCGCACCAGCGCCTTAACCACTGGGCCACTTGGGTCGTCCATACATGATCGAAGCACTTGAAGAAAACCTTATAGAATTGCCGTCAAAAACTGAACTCGATCGGAGTCACGAGTGCTGGAAACTCTACATAGGTAAACCTGCAAATGCTCTATCCACAAGTTTGGATTCGTCGTGTTTTGGCGAGCTCGCCAAACGTAGATGCGGCATAAAACAACTAAAACATAGGAGTTTTAAAAAGCCATAGCGTTGTGAGTGACACGTAGCTGCGCCATCTATAATGCACGCGGCGGCGTCGGGGGTGAAAAGGGACGTATGGGATGGTCCATATCTCTGATGAAGCGGAACCCAGGAAAGTTCACTTGTGACTTTCTGTATTTGCTGTAACTACTGTATGTTGATGAGATTTTGGGTACATTATAAAGTTAAAACCTCCAATAATATTATACCTGTTGAAATAATAATAATAATAACACTGATAATAATAATACAGTCATTTCTGTTTAGCCCAAAGGTAAACTGGCAGAGAATGCTAAAAGTAGCATTAAGTCCACCTTTTGTACCTTTATTTTTGTGTGGGTATAGTAAAGAATTTAATAAATAAATAAAAAATAGTAAAATGATAAGGTTGTTGGATAAAAGCCCTCGGTTGAGTCCAAACCCTGTCTTTCCCGAATTATACGTAAGTATACGTGAGGTGAGCAGTAAATTCATTAAAATGGTCAACGATATTCAGGAAACTTTTCGAAGGAAAATAAATTTATTGATATTTATTTGAAGGTCTACGTACTAAAAGGTGTTTCTATGTTTCTTTGGTTAAAAAAAATGTTTTAAATGTAAAAAACTTTATAAATAAAAAAAAGCATCCCAGCCTCTTGCAAAATAATTTGGATATTTAAAAAAAGCTCTTAATTAGAATAACATTAAAAATAAATTTGTCATTCATACTTGACATCTTCGCAGATCTTCGTTCTCGATAGCATCACCTTACATGAAGATGAAAACCGCATCAAAATGAGTTCTTTCATTTAAAAACTTGGATGCACCACATAAACACACATAATTTGGTCTCAATTTTTATCGCTGGAGGATTATTATAAAGTATCTAATATTACATTACACGAAACCCTCTCCTCCAGCTCACGCAGTCACCACTGTTTTTAATTGCTATGCCTCGTTAAAACTACAGAAAATCATTATAAAAGTACCACAGTAAAATAATTATGTTTGAAACTTGGTGATTTGCGCCTTTCGGAGTGATTCCCGAGGTGCTCCCGAGAAGTCCCGCGGGAAAGTTTTAATTGTATCGGCGAAGGCGAATCCTACGCAGTACATTGAGCGGATCATAAATCGAGTTTGAGCCGGTTTGGTGACGCGCGACAATGGGCTCACTATTTCTCTTTTTTTCTTTCGTACTTTTTTAAATTTTAGAATTTTCTTTCGTGATTGTACTGTAATTTTTTTTAATATAGATTTTCGACCTTTTATGTACCTATTGCTTGACCTATTAGCACTGTTAACTCAGTGGCTAATAATTCGATCTCTTCGGTTCGGATCTTTATTCGAAATCCGGGCACGCACGAATAATTTTCTTAAAAAAGTGTTGTGCGCTTTATAAAATTAAACATCACCTGCTGTTACGGTGAAGGAAAACATCGCGAGGAAACCTGCCTGAGAGTTCTTCATAGTGTTCGCAGAGGCATGTGAAGTCCACTAAACCGCTAATTGGCTAGCGTGGTGGAATACGGCCGACATCCTTCTCATTGTGAGAAGAGACCCGACCCTGCTGTGGGTCACTAATGGGTTACACTCGAAACACGCCGTTCCTTTGTTTCTTTAGATCGTTTAGATCGATAAATCCTTTCGAGTATTTCAGAGTAGATGGAATAAAGTCAAAGTTATCTTTTGTCTAGACAGAATGTCGCTTATTTGCTGAAGAGAATGCAAATATTTCGTCTTGAATACCGTCGAGGCGGAGTTCATCTCAGACGACATCTCGAACCAATTCAGAGATGCTGTTTATTTTGCCAAACGAACCGGTTCTGACTGTACTGATATAAACTGTGTGTTATCTTAGGAGCTTAGATTTTTTTGCTTTAATGTTGGATTTAAAAAAAATGTGATGTATTTTTGTTTCAATTTTTTAACCCTTTTTTAAATGTCTATGGAGAATCATAATAACCCTACTACTATTATAACTAGTGAAAGTTTGTTGAAAGAAAGGAACAATGAAAAGGCATTTATTCGCATTAAAGTACCTACAGAGTTTGTTACTCTTTCACGCAGAAACGGCTGAAGAGATTTTGATGAAATTTGGTATACACGTGGACTATTATCTGGATTAACGTATAAGATACTTTATAACCCTCTCTGGGTAATTTTTTTTTGACATGGACAAAGTCGTAGACTGAAGCTAGTATATTAATGGCAAAAAACTCGGATCGAGCTCTATCCACTCGCACCTGTGTAGCTTTACCTGAATAATAAAACAATGGACACAAACTGATTCCAACTTTCCGCCTGCATATTTAATTCCATACGTACATCGGCTGTTCGCATTACATCGAGTGTTTATCGCGTGACTCGAACATTAGGCCTTGTTCTAAATGGCTGACATAGCCGACCGACCAACCAACAGCGCACTGACATGCGACAAAATGTACGAAATGACGCAATGAGCAATTTCTATCGGTCGTTCGCAAGAAGTGGATCGTACGACGTCATTGCGTATTGTCAGTTAGGACAGCTCCAATCAGAGACCTGTGTTTAAATTTTCAGTCAGGTTGTCAACCAATCAGGAATACCTCTTGTCCTAATGGCGACGGCAAAAACGGTCGTTCGCAATAAGTTGGTCATACGACAACGTCATTACGTATATTTGTCACATGTCAGTGTGTATTGTCAGTTAAGACAGTTTCGTACAGAACCCTGTGTTGAAATTTAGTCGTGTTGATTGGTCGATCGGTTATGTCAGCCAATTAGGAAAAAGCCTTACCCAATTACAACAGCAAAAACGGTCGCTGGCAACAAGTTGGTCGTACGACAACATCATTGCGTACATTTGTCGCATGTCAGTGCTTATTGTCAGTTTGGGCAGTTCCATCCAGAGACCTGTGTTTACTTTTTGTCGTGTTGGTTAGTCGTTTGGTTATGTCAGTCAATTAGTAATACATCTTTTCTTAACTGCAACGAAAAATAGGTCGCTCACAACAAGTTGGTCGTACGATAACATTGCGTACAATTGTCGCATGTTCTTGTTCATGATCAGTTTCATTAAGAGCCCAGGGTTTAAATTTTGCCGCGTTGGTCGGTCGGTCGGTTAAGTCAGCCAATTAGGACGAGGCCTTACATCGTGTTTTTATCGTGTGAGTCGAACATTACTTCGCGTTACACGAGTTAATTGAATGAGAGGAAAGCGAGCAACACAGCATAAATTAATTATGCATAGTACGTAATGTACGCCGTTATTCCTGTAGTAACATCGTATAACTACGAGTAACTACCTATAGTTGCTGTTTGCGCCTTCGGCCACGTTTGCTGTGGGAATTTGATCAAGAGTTACAGGATCATACACTTGTCTGTAACCCATTAGTCTCTCCAGGCGTTCTTCTATGACTGTACCTCTAATTGTTTAAGAAAAGCTCTATAAAGCTTTCCCATCACCATAACCTTATCTAGTCCTGACATCGTTGAATAATGAATTACAGTTCTCGAGAAAGTTGAAAGCCTTTTTAAGACTCGTCCATCAGTACTCCGCCTGCCCATTCAAACTTCTTCAGTACAAAAGTTTTATTGCTGAAGATTTTTCTCTTTACTTCATAAATTTATGCTCGAACCTTGCAGTATAGTGACGAAAGATCCATTAAAGGCTTCTAGAAGGTCCGAATAAGAGTGATCATTTTAAAGCTTCAAAAGCGGGTTTTATTTAGTCTTTAAGTCTGCTGCTTATGTTTTCTCTGATCCGCAGTTGCTAGAGTGGATCAGGTCATCAGCCAACCTAGTCAGAACCTGACTATTATTGCTAAGTGTCAAAGTCGATTCTTCTAAAGATATCTTAGTCTTTCTATCTGGTTTTAATGGGATTTACAATGATAAAAGAAACTGTAAGGCAACATATTTCTCTCTCTTCAGGCGACGTTTGACTGCTGGATATAGCCCGATCTTCGGCTCTCCTCATCCAGTGAGTTACTTCCCGCCGTCCCGAGTAGATCGTCGCGCCATCGAGAAGGAGCAGTCCCTCGCTACATTTACCGACACGTGGCCTCCACTCTAGAAGCCGTTTGCTTCATCGTTGATCTGATCGACGGCAGATGTGGCCAGCCCATTGTGACTTCAGCTTGATACTGTAGAGCTATGTCGGCGACTTAGTCGAATGTCTTCGTTCTGGAGTCTATCCCTGAGGAACACACCGAGCATAGCCCTTTCCGTGGCTCACTGAGCAACTTTGAGCCATTCAGTTGAGGCAACATATTTTATTTTATTTTATGCCAGAACTTCAGCACGGCTTCCCACAACAGGGGGAGACCTTGAGCTCTATGGTATCGTTAATAACTTCGCCACTAGTGGGGACTCATCCAGGTAACTGACCGCGCTCGAAGTTGCTTAACTTTTTCGATCGCTTGTGATCTGCTCAAGTAGCGGAGCTATATAATGCTTCTTTATTTAGGGTACCGTGAAAAAAACGAAGAAAATCAAAAATCTACACGCCCGAAGTCATAGGCAAACGCTAGTCTTTATTACACCGATGAACATATTATTTGGACAACCGACTTTTATCGCAACTTCGTGTTTGCCCGCTATCCGATGTGCGTCACGTGGCGAGTCGACAACACACGATAGTGGCTCCTGATTTATTCCTTGTTCCATGGTTTTTCCTCCAATTCGCCGTTCCTTTTTTCTGTTACGTTTGCTTATCATTTGTTCCTCTGTTATTGTTTGCCAAGAACTTTCTGGAACGAGTGATGCGATTAAATCAAATGGAATTCGTTGGGAGTGAACGCGATTCTGTTTGATTATCGCAATTCTGTTAGAGTAATCTATTAGAGAATTTGATGAATGTAACCTTTGAACGGTTTAATTTTGATCTTGGGTATTGAAATATTGGAATTAAGGTCACGTTTTGGCATCGAAATTGTTTTTGATTATTTAAGCACATCATTTGATAGTTGCATACCACGGTTCTTATTAGCAGCGATTTGAAAGGTCTGTTCCATTGTTGGCAAAGATCCTAGCCACTACTGAGCATGGATCTTGGACATATAAAATTGAAAAAGTTATAGCCAAAAATAATAAAAAATCTGAATAAAATAGTTGTGGCCAGTAATGATAAATCAAACCAAAACAAATAGATATTATTTTGTCACTTTCCACTAGTCCGCATTGGAGCAGCATGGTCGAGTATGATTCTGGCGTCCGCATTGTGTAAAACATAACATAATATTTTGCTCTCAAGATGATCCATATATTTTAAAGTTTTTCAAATTAAGTATTGTTTCCTAGATTCCATTTGCAATCTTAAAAGATCTTTACAGAAGGTATCTGTAAAAGGCTCCACACACGACACTAACATATCGTACCTGCAAAAGAAGCTCGGCCTTTCCAAAGATGATACAAGTTAATTGAAAACCCTCCCCGCAGCCCGCAGAACGTTCTAAACCCTACCTTTTACTGAACACATTCAATTGAAAGGGGCACTCAAATAGCCCCGTGTTAGGTACTGTTTGGAACCAGAGCGATTTGCTATAGGCGAAAAGTTTAGATAATATCTGTCACAAAAATATTTTCATGCGAAATTTCTTGCCTATTTTCACTTTACTTCCTCAGATCATGGATCGCCTAATTGATGTTTGGTTGCCATGCAACATTTGTTATTTCAAAGAATTTTGCAGAGTATTTTAGAGTATCTTGGCAACCAAACAGTATTAATCTAAATCCATATCTGCAGATCGGTTTTTAATTTCAGGCGCTAACCTCTTATATTTTGTAACCACATTCCTAACATTAAATTCTTCTAATCAGATATTTAGATGTATAAAACCAGTTGCATAGCTCCTACGTTTACATATTTTCGGTAGAATAAATGTGGGTTGTGATTACAACTTAAATTATAATGATGGCCTTAATTCTAGTCAAGAAAAATGGGTTTGAAGCCACATGGGTTTGAAAAACCGCCATCAATCACAGTGAGAAGAAAGTAATACAGGTAATTTTGAAACAACTTCCGGGATAATAGAAGAATACACTGGGCCCAAACCGGACTTTACCAATAAAAACGGCACGGAAAACAAATCCGTGGATCGTAATTATATATAGAAAAAATACGTCCAAAAGGAACCGAAATACTAGATGTTTCTTCGCCCACCGTCTGCAGTGGGACTCCCTGTGCAACGGACATTAGATAAAATGTAGAAGTACATTTTTCTCAGCACAGATTCCGGGCGGATTGTGCCACTTCCGCGAAATCGTTTGCCGCTTTATGCTTTCAAACGAACGGGTTTTTCATTTTTCGCTTTGCTTGTCCGCCTTCCAGCGATGTCCATTCAGACGTGTGAATGGAATTTCCTTTGTATTAGCACTTTGTTTCTTACCGTTTTGTAGGGATAAATAGTGGTGTGCGAGCTATAGGGATGAAAGTCAATAATTAGTGGTCCTTGCAGGTTGATGACAAAAAAAGAAAATAAGTAGAAAAAGAAAAATAAAAACAAAGCAAAAGAAAAATGAAGAAAAAAAGGAAAAGGAAAATAAATAAAAAAAGAAAAGAAAAATAAAGAGAAAAAATAAAAGAAACATAAAGAAGAAAAATGAAGAAAAGAAACAGAAACTGTCCCTTAAATACGAGTAGGACATATTCTTCTGGTGCACGGGCAGAGTGGGTGGTTGCCGTCTGAGGAAAAAAGGCCGTCTAAGAAAAGGGGTGGCACCACAAGGGGGTTGTAGTAGGAGGGAAACTAACTAAATCCGCGATACGGACTCAGCTGGTTTTCTTTGATATTCCACGATTACCATTGAAGGTTTAGCCTCGTCACAAAAATGTTTATCCTGGGGTGTACACGTAGTTCTATCGCGTGAAAGAGATTTTTCAAACAAAGAAACGTTTTCACTGCATTTTATTTCTCGCCTGTCCGCCTTTAGAGCGATGGCTATTGAAAAGTTTATGATTTCTTTGTATTTGCACTTTCTACGCGTTTTATTTGCTGTGTCAAGCTGTTGGTTGGAGAATATTGTGGAACAAGCTTTATCGAGAGATGTCTTTGAGTACAGGAAATATATTTTAAAATTATTTCCGATTTAAAATCATAGCTTGGATATCAAATGGATATCAAAAATACAAGCTTGCTAAGGAAATATGAAGAGTTTATAAAGAAACGACGAAAAACAAAGAAATTGTTAAGTGAATCGTCTTAATTTCGAAGCCCATATAACTCTAACTAATCATTACAATTACTTTACGATTACATTACAATTACTTTACAATTAGTTTACAAGTACATTACAATTACATTGCAATTACATTACAATTACTTAACAATTAAATTACAATAACTTTACACTTAACGTACGTCTGCGTTGTCCAGAGTTTTAAATTCAGTAAAATTTTCGAATCAGCCCGATCAGATTGTGTACAGAATGAAAACGACATATTTTTATCAGCTGGTGCTTTGCCAGAGTTTTTAATGGAGTTGAACGGAGAAGAAACTGAATATTTTATGTAGTTTAAAAGTATGGATACTTGGGACAAAATAGTAACTGATAAAACAAAAAAGTCAATGATAGGAATTGTAGATAATATTGAGAGGAATATTCTGAGCTTTTAGGTGATAAAAGTGGAATAGCATCTGTCAGTTCTCTGCAGATGAACAGAATCCATGATGAGTATTTCCACAACTTTCGTCATTGTAGTATCCACTAACTATACAGTAGCCTGCACCCTAGTTTGCTTCTAACAAATGCTATTATTAGTTGGAGTCTATAACATAATATGAAGCGCGCACAGCCCCGTTGCTTGAGTAGATCGCAAGCGATGCGACGTCAGTACCTGGATGGGCACATTAAGCTATCGGTACGGTACGGTGGGGTTGTCGATTAAATAGCAGCTTTTCTCCGCCAATCCGCATTGGATGAAGTATCGTCCGGGCCTCTGGAGAGCCATACCCAAGAGTGGGACATAAAAAAGTTGTAAGGTAAAATTCTGCTTGCTAAATAATAATTGTATCTTGAATCTCTCAACTGCTCCTTATTGATAAGAATTGGTAAAATTCTCTCGAGTCATGTAACAATATCTGACACACACCCACGTCATGTTCTCGGGATGCAATCGAATTATCATTTAAAGCATATTCGCTCCAGCCGCCGCCGGCAATCATCACCGAATCTTTTGATTTCGTGAAAACGGCGAGGGTTCTAATAATAAAGAGAGTCAGTGCTTTGAATAACTTAGGTATTCAGATTCAAATGAATAAACTTGAGCAAGTTTTTGCGCTGTACTTGTGAACTGTGGAACCATTATTTTGCGGTTTTCCCACGGGATTTGATTTGTCTCGTTGGCTGTCAAAGATTCAGTGACGGCGGGTGTTGCAAATCAGTCACGGGCAGTGGTGAGCGCTTAACATCAGGCTGTGGTCTTCTCGTTTGTCCGCTATTTGGCACAATTTACCAAAATTATTGCGATTCTATCTTAGCTCCTCATAGTGGAAAAATCATTTACTACCAATGAGTTAATGAGTTACTATAGGGGCAGGTCTCCTTTCACGGAGGGAGGGTTTGTGAGGTAGACTTTGTTCCACTTCTTTGGCCAATTAATATTATACCTGAATCATTTAATTACTTCATAAATAACTTGGCTATTCTGAAGTATTTCTTTTCTTGTACTTTCTTTAATCTAACAATAATTTCGAGAGTGCAACCGACACTTTAAACTTTCACGGTTCATTAAAACAGGGTTAAGACTTGGATGTAGGGACTTGGTCCTAATGATAGTAACTTGTGGAGGTCGGACGATGAAACTATCGTTTAATGCATGTTACCGTCACCTGGCGTCACCCGGCCTCACCCACACTCACCCGCGCTCACCCGTGCTCACCCGCCGTCACCCGCACACCTGCAGCGCTAACGACACTTTTACGTGTCTTCACACGTGACAGAACCTCAAACTTCGTCAAACTTTGCCGGTCGTTAAAGCTCTTTAATTAGTTGTTGGCAAACTGGATATTCATGGTTACGTGACGTGGACATTTTGAGTGGGTACTACTTGGTTGTTTTAAAGTGTATGAATAGAAGCTAGTAAATATGCTAGATAATATTATTACGAAGGTCACTATACCTTAATAGAATTAAACTGTAACTCTACTTATCCGTTATTGTCTATGCACAGACAACTTCATTCAAGGAAACAAATTTAAATTTGATTTCCACCACAGTGTTTAGTAATTTGGTCTTAGTACCGTTATACCTAGATTTATTTACGTGAAAACTTTAGGCGTAAATTGAAAAAAATATATTGTTTAAATGTAAAAATCCGGATTTAAAAATCGTTATATTATGCGTCTTTCTGAAGTCTTTTTCATACTGATAATGCACCATATTCAAAAATGATTTGCTTTATCAATTCAACAAGCACGATCAGTATAAATAATTTTTTTCAACTTAAGGAAAGTCTGAAAACTTCTCGTCAAAATTTTGAACTCTGCACTGGAGGTGTTACAAAAATTTCAAGGTAGTAATAACAAGCATGACTGGAGACGCACCCTCCTAGGTCGTTGACCCGGCGCGCTGCACCCCAGGCGAATTGTAACTAAGGCCGTAACACATACTCCGGAATATATTTTCATATAAGATGTTGACCCATAAAAGAAAGCAAGTTACATTAGTACACACATCTTATATTAACAAGGATTAAACTAAATGACAACTTTTGTTTGCGTTAGGTACTTTACATAAAGATATTCAACTATTGCAACTTTATTTTTTAAAGGTACTTTTTCCATAACTTTGAATCTTGAGTACCTTTCGATAACGACACCATAAATAATTGCCTAGAGCACTAGAATTTGTGGGTTCTATTTCTATCCAAAAATAAATGTATGCGTGATGATCTTGACAGTTTATACTACGTCCGAGTGTAAAATTTCTTACCTTTCAATTTCAAGGATAGAATGCTTTTAGCCGTATACCTGTAGCCTTCCTAACGTTTTAGGCCAGTCTACACTAAATAAAACAAATATAGCTAAACAAACAGGCGCAATGTAGGCAGTGCTTTATCGTCAAGTAGTGCTCAGCCTGAATGAAGAATGAAGGAGACGCCCTCACGCCTCGGAAGGATGAATTTAGATTAGTTTGTGGCTCCCACTAACACCTGCCTGAAATATTGCTCGGTTTACGGCTACGAGGTCTTCGAATGTGCTACGAGAGCTTAGAAAAAGCTACGAAAACGCTACGGGGTCTTAAATGTGCTACGAAAATGCTACGATTATAAACTGTTGGAACTATTATGGAAACGGTATACAATCGGTGATCGCAAAGAAGTCCACGAGTCACTTCTATTCGTACTTTTAATCAGTGAAAAGTGAAACTTCTTTTATTTCTTATCTGTTAATGTTTTATATTATTTATATAATCTGCAATTCGTTAGTTACCAGCTACAGGATCGAGTTCAGTCTCAGATTTTTAAGAATGTGGGCCGTATCCAACTCTGGCTAATTCTGCGGGTATACGGGGTATCAATAGAAATACATGCGTTAAATCTTATTTTATTTCTTAATAATTAAAATTTCACAATATTTCATTTGACTGAACAAATCAAAAGTTCTCTTTCATAATGTGAGAAAAGACAATGTAATAAGAAAACCAAGCATTTTAGTTTTTAAGATTCTCAACAACGTAAAACTAAAAGAAATCCTAAAAGAATTTTAAAAAATGAAACGTTTGCTCTCAATTCAGCCTCAGTTTACATCCAGCGAGCGTCCGTACATTAAACAAAACTAGAATTCAAATGTTCTCGCGTTCGCTTTCAGACGAAAGAATAAGAATGAAATAAAAATGAAATTTCCTTAAACTGTTTCTCGCGAGTGAAGAGTGAAGCGAAGGAAAAACACTTCGTTCGGCCCAAACACCAAATAGTTTGCAACAAACACTCGCCCGCTGCGCCGCTTGCGAACCGTTTGCTCGCTCTAGGGCTGCCACTCGACTGCGATTGGTTTTTATTTACTTTATAAAATAAAAGCATTTGGGAAGCAAATAAATTTGAATGAGTATGAAGGCCACCTGATGTTAAATAGTACTTGCAGCGCTCTCTTACAACTTGAAATATAGTTGAAATCTAATTCTAATCTTATCAGAGATGTTTGCCTCATATAATGTTATTCTAGCAACCACACTACGCCAACCAAAATACAAATCATGGAGAACATGGTGTTGGGGGGTGAGGAATAAAAGAATTTTTGTAAAATATTAATACTTACCGAGTATGAAAACCGCTTGATGTAAAGTGATTGTTGTAACTTTGTTAGGTTGTAGAGCCATAGTCGCTCGCCCGGGGAGGTACCTTACCGCCAGCCTGCTAACCCGTCGTAAAACAGCATGTCCTGTATGTCTTGTATTTCGCCTAGTTGCCAGAGATGGCTCTACCTCCTAGAATCCGATTATCTGTTTCTAATTCTTCTTCTTCACTGGGCACTTCCTTCAGCTGGTGGCCCTGGGTATTTCCTTCTTCATTTTTGTTCTTCTTCTAGGCCTGGTATCGTATTCCCTCCTTCAGCTAGCAGCCCTGCGCGGCAGTCTCCGGGCGGCGGCGCGCACTAATCGCTCAGCCCACATCTCTACCCCAGGCTCACTCGCGCTTCTATTGTAAATCCTCTCCACCCATTGTAAACCGCTTGTTGTGTGCTCGATTCTTCTTTCTATTTATTGAAATAACTGAAAATCATTTAGATTTTTTCTTCCGGTGCAGAAAACTTGTGTATCTGTGGCGTCGTTGCTCCCAAATAAATGGAATGATGTCAGTGTTTTTTTATTGGAATTACGAGTAAGTATCAATTGGAGATGCAAGCTACCTGTAAAGTAGTCACTGCAACCCACGGACACTCGAATCCAACGTCTAATAGAGAAAATTAAATCAATCTGAGGTTATACATGGCTGCATTTCTCGTTATGATAATTATGAGAACTAACATATTAGTCTCAATCAGAGGATCTGTAATAGAGTCTGTATGAAAAGGTGACAGTTTTCTGTCTGAAAACTGAGCTCATTTCAATGGTTTAGCCACCACGCCACATTCAACCAACAATGTTTTCGAAAAATTTCGGTTGATTTCATAAATTATAGTATTCTTGATTTTTTTTGTCTAAGATTTTTTTTACATCATAACGTAACTAAAGCCAATTTGTTTTACGTTTCCTCATAATTATTTCAGGTCCATTCCAAATTCTCATCTATCTCTGGTTCTAGAGACACAAATATTTTTGTAGATACATAAACCAAAAGCTGTATAGTAAAGCCGGATTCGCCAGCGATTTTTGCGGTCACTTACTTCATCCCATCACGCATGGTAGGATGTAGTCCAAAGTCGTATTTCGTGCTCCGAACAATTTTCATAAACTTGCGCTTTAAATAAAACTTTGCAGCGGGTTTGACTTGTATATGCACTGCGCTGAATATTTATGTACAAATTTTACGGAAAATTATTACTGTTTCTAGAAAATACATTTTGAACGAACAGTACGGTAGTGAAGTAGGTTACACTTGTGTAGGAACAATAATGTGAGTTTTGAACGGAAAATAATGTCTTTCGACTTTTAGGTACTCTTTTGTGTTTTATAAATTAAGTTTCCTTAGAGGTAAGCCTAGTTAGAAATCATGTCATACAATAATATTAGATATGATGTACTCGTATCTAATATTCTACTACTATGGATTGATCAAAATGCCACAAAATCTTAAACAAATCCCAGTTCTTGACTCCACTCGCGTAGGGTCGGATGTCCTCTCACAATGACGACCCAAGTGGCGCAGTGGCTAAGACACCGGTGCGGTGGACTACCAAGGGCTGAAAGGAAGAAAGGAATCTTTCGCCACAAAATTTAAAATATCATCACCCGAATTGCAACCTTCGTTAGTTAAACAACAAATAAGTGTCAATAGTAGCACAGTTCGATGTAATTATTGTTATTGCATGTTACAACGATATCATTAGTGTTTTGTTTTTGTTGTATCGAACAAAGGATGAATTGAATACATCGTTGTGGCATTATGGAACAATGCTCTGTCAATATAAAGCCTTTGCTGAGCTTTGTTAGCGATCGACTTCAGTGCTTTGGAAACGAAATGAAAAACGTTTATTTGCTCTTATTCGAGAGGTCTGGGTTTGAATCCCAGTGGCACAACAATGCCTTTCTTAAACAGTTGTGGCGCTTTAAACTCGCATACAACCTCATATAAGTTTCCCCTCTATTTCGAGTTTGTTAGAGATTCCATGTGCTATAGTTTCCATGGGCCATAAAATGTAAAATTAAGTTTTAGTTGTGTAAGACGTAATAATTATAATTAATGTATGCCCGCATAGGGTAGACTATTCTAAACTTATTATAAATTTTGTAACATCCTTCTTATGTCAACAATAAACGCATTCTTTTCTTTTCTTTTCTGATGACCACTACTTCTGATGAACCATTACTTTACAGAAAGCAACGGTCGACCACTTCAACTTTCGACCACTAGCCAGCTGACCACTAGTGACAAATACGATGCTGTTATGCTTAGTGTCACGTCACATTCGTACAATTTGCTCTCAACCGAGCAAACACCCCACCATGTGTGACCGCAAGTTCGTGTGTTACTTTTGTATCCATTGTTCGCTTAATAGGCTACGTAAAATGAGGTCACAGAAAGAACGGGCAATGTACGAGCAACATGAAAACGTTTCGTTCTAACAGCATTTACAAGTCGGAATCCAGGTTGTATGTAGGTTAGGGTTGCCACTAATCTTAAAATAATAACCGGGATTTTTCAAATATATAAATTTTATTAAACAGCACCGAATAGAAAACGGGTGACTACATTTGATGTAGTGGTGATAGCCCAGTGGCTTAGAATTCGATCTCGAATCGAGGGGTCCGGGTTCCAATCCCAGTGACTTTGTAAAAAAGTTATGTGCGCTTTATTAAAATAAAATATCACATGCTGTAACGGTGAAGAATAAAAAAACATCGTGAGGAAACCTGCATGCCTGGGAGGTCACAAAAAGGTATGTGAAGTCCACCAACCCGCAGTAGGCCAGCGCGGTGGACTAAGCCTACATCCCTCTCATTGTGAGAGGAGACCCGAGCTTGTGGGTCATTCATGGGTCACTGACTGACATTAAAATTTGATTTACTACGTGTGACAGCCCTAACATAGGTTGTACGCGACGTAGGCACAGTGTGTAGAGATGCAGGCTGATTAATATGGCGCGGCGTGGCAGGTCGCTCGTATTGTTGGTTTGTGTACAAATGGAGGCATCGGATGGCCTATTTCGCAGCTAACAGAATTACAAGGGTTTTACTGCCTCTTCATTAGTTCCGTAAGTGGGTTATGAGTCGTTCAGAGCGGGGTCAACCGTTCAACGGTCGATCTTAACACTTCAATTGGGTTGGGCAATTTCGTATCCTATAGATGCTTGGCGATGATGTGAACCCTTGATATAGATAAAATAAATCACGCAAATGTAAGTACTTGCCTTGTCAAAATATTAAAAAAGATTTTACAATGCGCAAGTATCGTCGTTGTTTCGTTTAGTTCGCACTCCACCGTTATTAACCTACGATTAGTCAGATTTACATGTATGCTCCCGAAAAGCAACTGTCCGGGAAGAATGGAGACGGATCGTCAAACGTGTGACTGAGAAATGATGACCACGACCGCTCTGACAAGAGCGTAACGAAAGAGAAGAAGTCAGATTTATCATTTCTCCAATACAATAACTCGAATAAAATAGATTTGTTTGATAATCGTCAGTGTTATGACGACTTCGAATTGATTGGGATGATGATTAATAATGCGGCACGTGCAGTCTTCATACTGATTGCGTTGTCTATTTCGATATATGTCTGTGATCTAAACTGTTTATGGCAGATATCGCAACACCACTATATTGTATCATAAACTCTGCACTTACTTCAGTACCTCGTTATAGGGTCGTAAGCTTATTACAGTTATGTCGTGTTAAACTAACATCTGTTACTAACTTCGCGTAGATTCAGAGTCTGATTCAGTGTGAATTGAAAATATATACAAAAGAAGATTAAAAATACATTTCCTCAAAGTGCAATATTAATGATATAAACGATAATGATATAAATACGAAGAAAAATGGCTGATTTGAGATTTCGTGAGAGAAGAGCAACGCCGGTCCGGCGTGCAAAATTGACAAAATACGTATAATCTTTGAAAATAAGTTTAGCAATAGCTGAAAGCCTCTATTGAAATGAAAAAATAGGAGTTGAATTTACGAAAGAATATTTGAAGCTTAACCCAAATATATTTTAGACTGTTTTTACATTCTAATTTTTTATTTACAAAAAAATGAACAAATCTAGAAGGTCTTAAAACTCTCTGTAATAATGAACTAGACTGACTTGATCAAGCTCTATCACGATAATATATCACTATCACTTAATTTTTGATTTGGTTTTCGCAAATAACAACATCCTGGTTAGCTGGTGGTTTAATTAAGTAAATCCGCGATGCAGTATGAAAGGGCGAGCCTCAAAAGGCGAGATTTAATTAAACTTTCTAATGAAATTATGAGGATGGCGGCAGTGCGCGTGAAGAACATTCTGAGCCCAATATAATCGTAATTTCACTTTCCGCTATGAAAAGTTCATGTTATACCTAAGCCTCGCAAATTGGTAATGCGCTGGAAACTTGTCCCTTGCAACATAATATTTCATATCGGCAGTATACGAATTGATTGATATTTATTGATAGAGTGCATTACAATTGACGCTACGGAAATAATGGTCAGGCGTATTGGCAATTTGCGGGCGTTATAAACATAATTTTCATGTTCGCTAGATATTCTTTACTTTTCCTCTTCCTTCCTTCCAGCTCGATAGTCCACTGCTGGACGTGAGCCATACCATACTTCTTACTACTGTCACAAAAAGGGTTTCATACCCAAATGTGCCTGGAATTGATTGCTTCTAAAATCCCGACCTATTTTTATAGGATTATCCCGTTCGAAAAGATTATCCAGGTGGTTTGATGCGGATCTTACTCGTGTTAGCCAAATATTGATCTCGCATAGCAAAATAATGATATTATAAAGGACAGGATGATGTAACGCTAATATTTGGCAAACACGATCCAACGGAGCGGCTCTAGACAAATACCCGCCCGAGGCCGCCCGTGACTAATCATCCTAGTTTGTGATGAGTTATAGAGGTACCGAGTTATTATAACGGGATAGATACGTTTAACGATTAATTACATACGCGCATAAGTGTTTCAGACGCTATCTACGATTTTAACAAACTTTGTTGGATGTAATAATAATATTATAAAATTACATTTTACAATTAATAAATAAAAAAATAGTTTTTTTTGCTTTTTATTTTGTATATTTAATTTTATTAGAAATATTAAGTTTGTAATTCTTAATTATAGTTTTTTATTATAATTGTAATTATAATTATTGTCTGTTTTTGTAAATTTTGTGTCCAAATGAGGTATTTGTAACTTTTCATAAACATAGATTTGGGCAGAAACAAAAAAAATGTGAAAGAAAATACCGTTATTATAAAAGACAGAATGATGTAAGACTAATATTTGGCAAACGCGCCCCAAGGCCGCCCGTGACTAATCATCGTAGTTTGTGCTGAGTTATGGAGGTACCGAGTTATTACGACGGGAGAGATACGTTTTTGCTCGTTTCAAAGCATGAAGTGTAGTTTTGGATTCAAACTTTTGTAATAAATATACACCACAGTCATGGTATGAGTTAGTTATATCTAACAATAATCATTTTTTACTTAGTAAGAGGGCAGCAGAAAGCAAAGAGGAATCTTTATATTTTAATAAAAATTAAAACTAACATTAATATATGAAATAAACACATTAAATTTTATATGTAAATGTAGGTTTATTAGGTCGACTCTAATTCACTCATTTGAATTGAAAGAGATCGCGTCCACAAAGCAAACCCTTTCCCGTTCCTAGTGAAAAAAAAACACTTTTTATAAGTAGTACAAGGAAGATAAAAAAATATCGTGTTGGTTTAAAAAAATAACCACAAATAAATATCCCTGACATTACAAAATAACTCACTCGAGAGGAAAATAGATACACGTGTAAAGCCACGACATACTTATAATCCTCCTGAAGCCGCACTTATAAATAGGAAAGCATAACCCTTATACTCGTACAACTGGCGCGCAAATAGGTCGCTGTCAGTGGGTCAAGAAATGCGCACGTGTCAATAATGACACGACGAACCGTGCTGCTTTGTTGGAATAATGAAGGATTTTTTTACACGTATGTTGCAAAATTATAATGCGCTGGAGCCTTGTCATTTTGACTTTACAAAAACCAAAATTAACTTAAAAATAATGCCTCACAACAGTGTATTTCGTAACAGCAATATACAACTTGATAAAAAATTATTGATAGGGTGACCGGTGATAGCTCAGTGGCTAAGGATCCCATATCTTAATGGGTCCGGGTTCGAATCCCAGAGTCACGCTCCAATTATAACCGTTTAAAAAAAGTTATGTGCGTTTTATAAAATTAAATAACACTTGCTGTAAGGGTGCAGGAAAACATCGCGAGAAAACCTGTGAGTTCACAAAACAAAAATGGTCTTAAAGGCATGTAAAGTCCACCAACCCTCATACGGCCAGCGCCGTGGACTACATACTTCTTCATAGTCGGGTCTCGACCCAACCCTGCAATGTAATTAATAGACTACAGACCTTGCAACACCTAAAGCATGTACAAAATCAATTAGTAAAAACAATAGGTGATACGATACAAACAGCTCATGTATTCATGACACACGATCAAGTAGTGTACCATTGTTGGCAGGTCACATTATGTCGTGTCATCGTGTGGCAGCGAGCGGCACCGCACAATGCGAGACGCATCTCACGACACAATGAGACACGGGACTCGGGTTCAATCAATGCAGGTTTCATCACCTGAATAAGTAAACTACTACATTGTGTGCTTATTGGATGTTAGCAGACTTGTGGTAATGAAAAGTTCTATGGTAACGAAGTTTTAATCGTTTTTAGAAATGACACGAATTTATTATGAGTTTGAAGTATTATTTATTTGTTCACTAGACGTTGCCCGCGGCTTTGTCCGCGTGGATTTTAGAACACGGTACAGAAGATAATAAAAAGTATTCTTTCTAAGTGAAAGTTTAACAACTATCCATTCACACTTATAATAGTAACGCTTCCCACTCATAGCCCCACACTAGGATTCCCTGTATCGTGGGTGCCATGGACACACACAAGACAAGAACACAACACACCCAGACCAGAGACAGAAATTCAAATTCATCATTCAAATCTCTGCACGGTGTTTTAACCACTGCTCCACTTGGGTCGTCATAGTAGATGTAACCACAGGCCGCCTTACTACCAGTTGGAGTGACGACCTGAAGAAGACGGTGAGAAACCGTTGGATTCAAAGGGCACAGGACCCGGTGGAGTGGCGTCGATTATAGGAGGCCCATGTCCAGCAGTGGACTAACAAGGGCTGAAATGAAGGAAGGATATCAATCTAAAAATTGAAAATACTACGGCATTCCACTCAGGCATCTTGTGCCGTATCTGGTAAATTATTAATTTGTTTAAATCTTCGCTTGATGGCCGCATTATGCGAAGCCACGGAATGAGTTGAGATATTTTTATCACGCTCAGCATAAACTGACGCAAATGAGCGAGATGACGCCATCCGTTCTCAGAAACAAAATTGTTATTGAAAAGGGATGATTCTTCACTCTGGCACTGCAATGTTAATTTTTTTTAATGTTTATCTTGTCTGGATTTTAAAATGATATTCATCCATTTTTCACTTTCCCGATTAGGTACTGTGATAAGAGAATTTTGAGAAGAACATATTAAAATTCTGAACCACGAAAGCCAAAGGAAGCTGACCAATAATGGATATAAGTTATGATTGTATCCGACGTTGCTTAATTTTCAATAGTTTGTGATCTGTTACGAATCTACTACATGAATGATGAAGCCTTATTGCGTGCCTGTAGACAAATACTCGGATACAACGCCTGCATTGACAATACGTCAGAGGTCTCAGAGCGTCAATAATTAATAACATTGTCCAGGTGACACATTACATGTATTTAGCGAGCGAGCGAGCGCATCAATCAGTAGGCTGGCAGCGAGCCATGTACAGTCGCCATAGAGCTATTATACTAGAGTAGGGGAGACATACGGCTGCCTGTACGTGGAAATGTCCAACACTTAGAAAGAGACGTAAGATTATGGTGCCTTATCTGTCTCTCTACTAACGCATGCGCATTGAAGAACTTAGTGCATTCGCGCGCTTCATGCGCGTTAAACAATTTCAATACCTAAAATTGTTTCTCGCTAATTGCACATGCGCCAGAGACAGATAGAGAAGGTACCGCAATGTTCTCTCTCTTTTTAACCGAAGGACAGTTGGAAGCCTGGCTTCCCTGCTCTAGTATAATACCTCTATGACAGTCGCGGGTAGGCGCTAACTTGTTGCCTTACGGAACACTAGAATAAAGCTTATGAAGTTTGATCCTACTGGTACAATGACAAACTCTCAAGGTCCCGCACATTTAGGACGCGATTTATAGATTGATTAGATTATAATCTACCTGTGTACCAAATTTTATTGAAATATGTTTTACTGGAATTTTATTACTATTCTTCAGGCATTGTAATAAAATATACAATAGACATTTAACCCTTGTTATACCTGAACGGAATAGTTCGGACCAATGTAGCTGAACTATTGACATAATCTGCGGGAAGCCGGTACCAGTAGTTCTATCAATAAAACTTTTCAATGCAATACTCGCAGGAAAATACCGGGAAATGCCCGTTAGAATACTGGGACTCTACATGGATTTCTGGACAGATTTACGAGTTAAATACTCGTAGTTAAATACACAAGAGCTCCAAGCTCTATCTCACAATAATTATTAAAAATTAATTTAAATTTTTTCACGTTTTTCTGTGTTGAATGAAAAGTCAAGGTTAAAAATAAAAGTATGCTGGGTGTAGGTCAATATGCAATGCAGTACCTACAGAATCACTGATGCGGAACGCTGGTTCGAGAGGGCTTTTCAATAAAACTTTTCAATGCAACTCGCTGGAAAATAATAGTCGTACCAGTTCAAATACAGCAGTACCTCGATGTAATTTTATATTTTTAAAATTGAAAATGTTTTCATTCAAAAAATGTGTGATATTTCAAAATAATGTCAATTTAGAAAATGTGTGTACCTGTGTGTGTGTGCGCGAGCACGTGCGCGTGTGTATGTGTGAGTGCAACATATTTTTGTATATTATTTTATTTCGACATAATATTCATAAAGTGTGTTTCGTGTTTGTGTGTGTGTGTGTGTTTCAGTATGCGCGTTTTTGCGAGTGCCAATAAACCTGAAGTGTGTTAAAAACTATGTGAAGTTGGTAATTTTTGACTTAAATCAGTGAAAATTAAAATCAATCAAACAATGATTATTTTTCACGTACTAATTATAACGAAGAGTTTTAAGTCCCCTTTAAGCCGTTTTGTAAACGGTTTTAAAGTGTATTCTTGAAATTTATTAATTAAATAAAACGAAATTAATAATAATAAAGTTCTTACAGTTTCTTTGCTGAAACTATTTAAATATGATTTAATTTATCATTCGAGTGATTATTGAAAAATAATTAGAAAATCTTAAAAACAAAAATTCGACGGTAATGAGCATAACGCTTTCAATATTTCTTTCCGCGACTTTTCATGACAAGGTCGCAGCTCTCATTAACGGAAAGCATCGGTGCTTGTAGAAGTTTTTCATTAGTACGGTAATGCCTCTATACATGCCTCGAGCTTGCCTCGCACAAGGCCGAGGTCTAGTGCCGACAAGATCTCTTTGTGCCGCTTATTTACCCTCTTTAACTACTGAGTTTTTTATTATACTTATTGTGTAATCGTAAATGTAATAAATGTTAATGTTTTATGACTAGTGATATAAACTTGAATTTAATTATTATAAATGTAATAAACATCATTTTTTATTAATTTCTGGTGACATAAATTTGAATAAAAAAAGTAATTTCATTGCCATCTTTGAGCTCCTATGAAACTATTCCGATAATTTTGGAGAGTCCAAAATGTAACTTCCATATTTTAAATATTCTTTCGCGAGATGATAATAATTATGGTCTTGGTCAATAGCTTTTTGGGTATATTTTGGCTCTTTTATTTGAGAAATTATTTTGTTTGAATGTGTATAAATAGACAAAAAACAACGAAAAGCATCGGTACTTCTAGAAATTTTCATTTTTAAAGTAATGCCTCTATACTTACTCGTATTATTGCCGATATTGCCTCTTTAACCCTTTTTAATTTCTCTATCATCGTTTATTTATAATTGTAATTCATAATATTTATAATGTCAAATACAAGTGAAAGTACATTACAGTCGTGTCAATCGCTATTGAAATTGAACTAATTAGTCGTGTTATTGATATTGAAAAGTTAGACACGTTGAAAATGTAAATACAAAGTTTGATGTGTGAAATGTAAACAGTGTAAATAGTTTGCGTTTGTTTGATTCGAATGTTTATAGTCCAAATACAAATATTGCTAGAAAATGAGTGGTCTTAATTATTGCAATTAATTTTGCAATTCTTCCTAATAAAATATTAAAAGGAAAAACTTTAAATTTAAGAATCAAACCAAGGCGAACCACATGGATATTATGTTATACTAAGCATTTATTTATAGAATATCTTTGTTATCGGCAGGTAGAGTCTTTGCAGGTCACCCTGGAAAGTTCCAGGTTCACTTACCTTACCGCAACACTGAGCCGCGCGCGACCAAGTGACGTACGACTAACGCGCGCGCAGTGTGACTGCTCCCACAGTATTTCTAAGGTCGGGAGTGTTCGTGCGTGAACAGTAGTGAACACACGTATATATACGAGTTGAATTCGTACGAAATCCCGTCTAAACCAAGCGCGACCTTATGGCATGTACATCATATTATAAAGCATACATTATTTTATAAGCATACATTATATTATAAGCATACATTATACATTATATTATATAGAAAGACTTTAGAATATTAATAAATAATTTTCTCTGATGTGATACCGTCCTGCCATAAATTTTTCAAAAGTGTGAAAGGTGTGCCTCGTAGCGTGAAGCCTTCAAAATTTAGTTTTCATTAGAAAGTTTAATTAATTGGGCGGTAGTTTTGTAGGAGTTTGTTTAATATGGTTTGAGGTCGCCCAAAAGAGTAGTTTAGAACGAGAGGGAGTGTTGCTCAACCAAAACTTTTTTTAAATATTTAGTCTCACTAGAGGTTAGTCTCACGCATAGTTGTTGAAATTGTAATTTACATAATGAGAGTAAATAGTATAAGTCGTGTTAGAACATAATGAAGAAGATTTGGAATGATGATTATTTTAAAAAGTTTGAATGTTCAAAACACTTAACTTCACTAAAGACATCAACTTTGAAAATGTCAGCTACGTCAAAATCGGTCTAGCCATTCTAGAGATAAGCCGGAACAAACAGACAGACAGACAAAAATTGTAAAAAAAATATTTTGGTATATGTACCGTGCACTTGTCCACCAACCCGCAGTAGTGGTGCGTGGTGGACGGCGGCCTACATCCCTCTCAGTGAGAGGAGACCCGACCCTGTAGTGGGTCATTAGCAGGTTACTTACTGACCGTGCACTTACTCGTACTAAAAAGCGGTTACTTTTATACTACAAACATACACTTCAATTTTATTTATTTGTAAAGATAATTTTTTTACATTTAATGATTGTGTTCTTTTGTTTCCTTTTATTCCTAGGATCAAATAATCGCACAAAGGAACGGTCGTTACCCGGGATCGGTCCCGGCTGCGGCTGCGGTAAGCCGCGGGCACGCCGGATCGCTCAGACGGTTGGCTGCGGACGGGCGGACACGCTGGAATGTCGACGAACTAATTGAATACAAAACCCAAAATGCGGGGAAATGCCAAGCTATTCCATTTTGTTTTACTTCCTTGTTTCTCTTTTCAAAAGATTACGAGATGATCGTTATAACCGACTCCTGCTATTGATTGTACGATATCAATGGGTAACGTTGACCGGTCGTCAAATATCACCACCCCGCACTAGGCTAGCGTGGTGGACTAAGGTCTAATCCATCGTGCTGGGTTCGTATTGTGAGAGGAACTGCGGCCTATATCCTTCTTATTGAGAGGAGACCTGACCCTGAAGCGTGTCACTCCTGGGTTACAGGTCCACCACAAATTACGGGACGATTAATTCCGTACATGGCGTGAATAGGTTGACAAGTCGAAAATGCAAACTTTTCAGGGCAGCCTTTTAAAGTTTACTTTTTTATTGGTAAATCCATTTTTTTTTATTTTTGTTTTTTTTATTGCATTATATTTTATAAGAATCGACTTTTCAAATTATTACATAGATACATAGATGGATTTACCAATAAAAAAGTAAACTTTAAAAGGCTGCCCTGAAAAGTTTGCATTTTCGACTTGTCAACCTATTCACGCCATGTACGGAATTGACGTTAAACATGGTTCTCCATTGACTGAGAACATTTAGAATCAGGGGGCTTCCCTGTGCGTTTTTTATTTTGGAAATATTTCCAAAAGCTAGTGCTTTGATCACTCAAAACAAGGTCACCCGAGGTCACGGCCCCACGTCCCAGTAATGAGTCTTCAGAACGCTCGTCGGAACGCTGCACACATTTCAAGATCACTTTCAAATGAGTTCGTATTCGTACTCTCGTTGTACTTACCTGTTTGGAAATTCTTTTGACGTGTTCGAAATGAGAAACTTGTGACGCGAATATCTCTTCTGTAGACCAGGCGCATACACTATAGTAAATGAAACAATTTTCAATTTAAGTTTTTTAAAAATTGCGTAGCAAACAGACTTACATACCACCTGATAACAGGTGATCCCATCCCATGGACACCCACAAGACATCTTATCTGAGGTAGTATGCGGGTGCTTTGCTGTTCATGAATACTACGATGTGCTCCTAAGTATCTCCGGCAACCACACCTCCCCTATTCTACATGTTCTATACCTGAAAAACGTGACTATGCAGTAGTAAAAATTTACGTAGACAGCCCCTAGTAAATAAAATATTAACATTATTAGCTCATAATAAATATACTAGGCTAAATTGACAAATAAATTGTGCAAAACTTGTCAATCAAATTGTGTATTAGCAATAAGTTTGAATTTTTTTATTTGTAAGACTAACATTAATTTTATTTTTACATTCTTAATTTGCAAACCTGAAAAGGTGAATATGGATCGATCAAAATGCACTGTAAAAGCAATAACTAACCTATGTTCGTGCAAAAAAATAATTTTGATTTTGATTTTGATTTCATAGCAAAATGCCAAAGATAGATCGAGCGCCGTAAATGTGAGAAATGTCTGGCCGCCGATAGTTTATTTAGGCGTCCATAAGGTCAGGGCTATAAAGCGGTTTGAGGTCCCGAATCAATAGCTAGCGGGCTCATGTTATATTTAAAAGCGATTGAACCGCAAACGGGGTCCTGTGGGCACGCAAAGGTCGACCCTGTGTTTGTATAAACAATTAGAAGGTTTGCATTACATAATAAATAACGTGTGTAAAGTTTGTGTTTTTCATCTTATAACAAAAAATACATTATAGCAATTAGATTAGGCGACAGGCCCGTCGCGTAAAATAACTAGTCGTTCTTCTGAAACGATTTACAAACCAAAGTGCAAGGCAAGCTATACCTACGTGGCTATACTCAAAGATTTTTACATGTCAAGATGAAGTGTCAGGGTATCCAAAATGGCACACTTAAAACTAGCGTCCCTTTATTTTTAGGTCGCTTTTATTTTGGTGGGAACTGCTATCAGGTTCCTTTATAGAATAACATTATCTTTAAACATAATCTCTTCCAAAATGTTTCACGTGTGTTGGTTTAATTTTCTTTATATGCTGTATCTAAAACGCCCACTTTTATTTATTCTCTAGTATGGTATCTCCCACTCCGTCTGTACAAGTCTTCGGCTATAACATACGACAGTACGAGTATATTGCGTACTGACCGCACTCCACTAAGCTACAACATAAAGTGTTGGATCCAATTTCCTTCGGACATATCATTTTCACGGCTGACGGGCCGCGGTCGAAACTATCGGCAAACAATTTCTGGAAACTTCTTCCCGAATGCTGAGCGCTTTTCCAAGATAACCCAATACAGCCCAACGTTGTTTTCCGTATTTATGAACCGCCCGCGACTTCGTCCACCTAAACTTAAGAATATGACCAAGATATGGATAAAAAGTGTCCGAAAGAGTGAAAGTGTCCAATATGTTAGTCGAGGTTATAATCTATCTGTAAAATAAATTTCATCCAAATCTATACAGCCGTTTATCCGTGAAAGAATAACAACAAGATGGATGGATCCATCCTCACAAACATTTGCATTTATAATCGTAAGTAGGATATTTAGGTTTCTGGATTAGTTAATAAACGAACTTGCCTATTTGAACATAAGTTGTCACTGCAGATCGTGGAAGACCACGGCTGCAACTCTTTTTATGACCCACTGTTGAGCACAGGTCAAATATGGGATTAAGGCCACTTGATTTTAACTTTAAATGCAAGGTATTCTACATTTTCAGTTCAATAGGAACATCAAATCCAATTATTCCAGCTGTAAACACGATATTTCTCGTATTCACAATTCCTTGCAATCGAAATTCAAAAATAAATTGTACAAAATATGTAGGTATGTTATTTTTGCACCGTTATTAAAATGAACGAGTTCGTCCGCTCACATTCAAATGCATTCCAGGTATTTCCGGCGGAAATTTTCATTTTTTATTTTTCAAAGAAACTCACGGTACGTTTTTGTACACATTTTCCGTCCGGCCAGTTACTTCCGCGGCCACTACGGGTAAAAAGGCCTCTGAAACAAAACTCGCCAACTACAGGTTAAATTGTAAAAGGTTTTCAGCCGCTTTGGAGCAGTCGGAATGTAAACGTGGAATAACTTGCGGGTTTCATCTGAAAATTCTCAGCTCAAGAAGGCTAAAAAGCATTGTATGGTTTCAATCTGGACTTAAAAAATCGTATACCGTTTTATTGATACAAAAGTGATTTCCTACTAGCAGATAACTCCAAGAAAGTTCCTGGAATGGCGACCACGTGGCGGCAAATGGATTGCAGGCCGCCCTCCGACCAGGTGGAACTGAAGAAGACAGCGTGAAACCGTTGGATTCAAAGGACCCAAGACCGGGCAGAGTGGCGTCGATTAGGGGAAGCCCATGTCCAGCGAACTACGAAGGGCTGAAGTGATTATGATGATGAGTTAACTCAAAAATTCAAGTTTAAAGTACAAAATAATCTCTCGGTTTTGTTAAACGAGGAGTAACTAACAGCGAAAAATATTAGTGTAGCTGAAGACCAAATTGTAAACGTCATATTGATAAAATCAGAGGCATCACGGGTTTGTTAATAAACCGAAGTCATCTTTAACCATTCTGTAAATAGGTATATCGAGGTACGATCTCCTCATAAAAATACTCGTGGAACAGGGTACATCCTCACACTCGAGTCTTAATGAGTGTGGAACAGGTCAGCGCGTCTCAATGACGCCGGGGATATTCTCATCGCGGGTAACAGTCGTGCGAATCAATATTCAGTGCAAATCTTTTGCTATAAGTAACTGAACTAACTAAATAAGTAGCAAATAACTAAATAATCAAAAATTAAAGATAATGTTCTTTAATACAAGCGTCAAACAAGACAAGCGTCTGACCTACATAATATGACCTACCCTAAATAGACGAGCTCTCAGGCTTCACAAATAGATCCCCCTGCGATACCCGTCGCCCTGAAGAACTGACCCGTGTGAGGTCAGCGAGCACTGTGGGTGACACTTACACAGAAATAGTATTGAAGAAATGAGAATATTCAACTTTGCAACGAACTCGGTTCGTATATCGAAAGGTCCAATCTAGGGATTGCAATCCAGCGGCGTTTTCAATCCAGCTGGATTCTTGCTGGATTGACCTGAATCCAGCTGGGTCCAGCGCGGATCCAGCAAAATGTGGAACGAAAATAAAAAGAAACCATTTTTAAGACTTTTTTTATTAATTTGTACTTCTTACGATAATGTATGAAATCTTTCACTCATTTGGTGATATCTTTTATCAGTTTGCTTTGGATTCTTAATCATTTGAGATCAAAAGAATCAACTTAAAATTAAATAACAAACATATAACCTCATAAAACATTTTAGATGATGTTTCTAAGTAAGCAATTCTTTTAAAATTAACTATAAATAATCAAAACATTAAATTGAAAATTTAAAAAACCCCCGACACAATTACGACAATTTTCATTGAACACATTATTTTGTAATGTGCACGTGATGCGCTTTCATTTGAGACCCCACTCGATTATATTTGCAGACATTCGGTTATTCTTCCCCACTTTCACCCCCCACAACTTTTAAACGACTCAACCGATTTTCATCAAATATGTCTAAGAATACTCGGCCGTAACTCACCTTTCATACAAAAAAAAACTAAATTGAAATCGCTTCATCCGTTCGCGAGCTACGGTGCCACGACCGACAAACAGACACGTCAAACTTATAACACTCCTTTTGCGTCGGGGGTTAAAAAGGACCGTAATAATAATACTATTTTTATCTTCAATCAATTTTTTGTATCAAAAGAAGCTCCAAAATAATCTTCTCAATAGGCAGTTTAAAATCTGACGAAAAGAGACTGACTATTTCTTTTTTTGAATTCTCTGAAAGTAAGACCTTAGAAAACAAATTTTATCTATAGGCTTATCTCCCAACCTGCTTCGCACAGAACTGCATATGTAGCCGGCTGCTGAGAAGGCTCTTTCGGCCTCTACACTGTTCGGTTTTAGGGTCATTAAATACTCAAATACTCTCTTTTAAGTTCCATCTCAAGCTCTTGCTCTAAAGTCATTTTCACGGGTTCTGCGTCATAAACTAAACAATAGAAACTGATACGTTTGCGGATCCGCAATGTTGGACGCTGGATCCAGCATGTTTAAAAAGGCGCTGGATCCAGCTGGATTGCTGTATGCTGGATCCAGCAATTGCAATCCCTAGTCCAATCGAATCCCAAAGGCATCAATAACTTTTCATAGTTACCTGCGTGTTTATAATAGCACACATCTTATGTTCATTTTATATTTTGTCTGGGGACACCAAAAAACGTTCTCAAATCAATGTGAAGTCCACCAACTTGCTATAGGCCAGCATGAAGTAAGGGCTACACAGTCTATTCATGAGAAAAGACCGAATACGACCCCACCTTACAGTGAGTTTTTAAACGGCCGCAGCCCTTAGAAATGATACCTAATATTCAAAATTACAGACTACGGACCAGAAGAGGTACCATTCAATTTCAAAATTCTGTTTTCACTGCCTTTGGTGTATAAAAATATTTCGATGGATTAATTGCTCCATTTTCTCAGGTTGATAAATATTTCCATGGATTAATATTGCTCTCAGGCTGGTAACGAAATACACGTAACACGCACATCTGTAACTACGAGTACGTTTTATTATTACCAAACTGGACATTGCAATAATAATGTTAGTATTCTCTGAAGGCTAGGCTAGACAAGCAGGCATTACGGCCCTCCGACACTAATGGCTAGTTTACACGTCGCGAGCTAGGGTGCGAGTTGATCTGCCGAGTAGCTGCAGTGTAGTAACTCGCACTGCTTGGACGTAACTTACGAGTAGCTCATACTAGCGAGTCCATTGCAATAATAACAGGTCTTATTTTGAACATCCGTTATCACTCGCATTGTTTGGACGCGTTCAGCATTCAGCAGTAGCTCGCCAGCCGAATAGTTGCGAGCGTTGTGACAGTTGTGACGTCACTCGACGTCGCGACACCTCGCAAGACTAGCCCCTACGTATCTTGTAGACAGCGGACGCAAGCCAAGCTACTATCGTACGAGTAGACAAGCCCAGTAGCTTACTGGCTTGGCAGCAACTCGCAAAGCAAACGAGCTATAACACATCGCCCTCCATTACTCACGCCTCACATCTAAATCATCTCGAACCACTCCGTCTTCAGGCTTTCTCGTAACTTATAAAAATACCTCCGCACATTGCGACTATTAATATCCTTGCAAAACTCTTCAGTTCTTGCGCTAGCTACAGGTTAGCAGAGACGTAATTGAGACGCTTAATTAAATCAGAATGTACCCAATATAAATGAACAAAATAAAACGATATGCTACTTTTAAAAAAGGACGGAAACAGAGCTCTCTTTGTGTCCTTTTTTAAAATTTTCAATTCAGTAGGTGATGGTAACTTAGGCCATCCATCAGATATGCCATCTCAATCATCGCTGGTTTATATAAAAAAAAAACAAAAAAACGCATTGAAAAGGTTAATAGTATGTGATTATTTAGCAGTGTAGTGGTTGGTTATTATCTGACTAAAACTCTGCCAAATCAACGTTTAAATTTGCAAAAAATTGCTTAAACATAAACACCCGCTGACGTCATATTCCATTAAATTTCTTGCGCAACGTAATTCCGCCGTAGCTCAGTGATCGCCACTACTCAAGATAACTAGGTCTAGACGAAGGATGCGGCACGGCCGCCCGACAGGGGGAGCAACCCTCAAGTGCTGGTTCAAGAGCCCCCGGTAATTAAGTGGAGATTACCAGGCCCCTCGTTCTCACTGGGCGCTTTGGGCACTTGCTCAGGGCCCCTACGATCGAGTGGGGCCCCTAGTTGTAGACAGATTACTAAACAAATTAAATTTCTCTAACAGGTTCTCTATGAACAATTCAAACGCTTATGAATTGTTGAAAAATATTTAAATTTGAACTCCTCCTGAGAGCGCTAATTGCTACTTTTATGGATAATGTTATGTAATGTGTGAGGAACGTCCACCAACCCGCAGTAGGCCAGCGTGGTGGACTAAGGCCTACTTCCCTCTCATTGTGAGAGGAGACCCGACCCTGTAGTGGGTCATTAATGGGTTACTGACATGACAATGTGTGAGGTAAGCGTGGCCTTACCATTCAATGTGACTCATACATTTAAAACTTCTATGACATTGTCGTAAAGCAGCATGTTCTTCATGTCTTGTGTTTCGGTTACGAACACTAGGAAGATATGGTTGCAGGGATACTTTATTTGGCCTTAGAGAACCTTAGAGAGATGGAGAACTCTCAAGTAGGCTGTTTTTTTGCGACTTTCTTTCTCCATGCAAATTTTATTTAATGCAGCAGTCAAACTAGCAGACGGGTCACCTGTTGGTAAGTGGTCACCGTCGCCTACAAACAACACTAAAGAAGTACAACACTAAAGAGATCGCCAGATCATCGCCGGCTTTAAAGGAGAGCTTTTTCTCATCCCTTTTGAAGAACCCCACGTTAGAGTCACGCGAAAATACCTAACTACCGACCGTATTTACCAAGACTGATGTAAAGCAACAGGTTCTGAAATAAATCTCATAGTTAGTGCCTAGTGTCTATGGGAGCAGAAGGCTGGAAGTGTTAAACTAGTGTAAATTAGTCGTGGCGCTTCCACTAATAAACGTTGAGTAATGTTTCCACACTGAAATACGTTGAATGCCGTGTGTATTTCTCTTTCTCTCGTTCGCCTTCTCGTTCTTACGTAGACCTTTGTGAATTCGCTACTATTATAAATGTATAAATTTGTGGGAATGGATAGATGGATGTTTGCTACTAAAAGCGACTGAACAATTGAAATTAATTTGGTATTTGCCCGGTATTGGACCCCGTGTCCTAATTGCCTTGTTACATGAATACAAAAGTTGCTCGTCGGACGACGTTATTGCATACATTTTGTCCAATTCATGCGCGTTGCATTTAGCAGCGGCAGCTTTATACTTCTGTGTTAAAATTTTGTCGTGTTGATTGATCGGTCGGTTTTGTCGACCAATTAGGACAAGGCCAGACAGTTTAAATTGTCTGATAAAGAAAGTGAAGTAAAGGGCGTCTAATCTTAAAACGAACGCCCCTCCATCAATGTTTATCGTTTCGAACGAAACGTAAAATTTTTAATTTTCCAAATTTACGACCTCTCGAACCTTAAGCAAACAGCAGTGCGACTGCAGCGATCGATGCAGAACTTCCGTATTGGAAGAGCTTTTACTTGGAATTGGAACCAATCATGCTGCGCTTTATTAACGTCAGGAATAAGTGTTTGCCTTTGTTCTAGTTTTCATTATGAAAATATTTTCACGGATATTTTAAATGATTGATATTTTTATCTCATGAAAGATACTGGAGTGCCTTGGATTTTTACGAAATAAGACACACTCAGACCAGAAACAGAATTTTACACTAATCATTCAAATTTCTGCTCAGTTTGAAGTCGAACCCTGGACTTTTTCCGCAGCGCACTGTTGTCCGAACCAGTGTGCCATGTAGGTACTGCGTAAATTTTGTCGCATGCCAATGCGAATTTCAATGAGAACAGCTTCACCGTTGGGCACAGCTCTCCCCACAAAAGGGAGCATACACCACCACGCTACTCCAATGCGGATTGGTTGAGGAAACGGGCTAGTGGCCAACCCGTGTCGGATGTTTTCAAACCGCCCATAGGGCCTCCGACAAAGTTTAACGACTGCAATCGAATAGATAACAACCGGGACCGATGACTAAACGTGCTCTCGGATGGCAATGGGGCGATATTGACACACACGATAGCCGTCACGTGTGTTCCTCTACTGGACCTAGCCATATTGCACTATAGACTAAGTTTTATTTACTTTTAAAAGAGTGCTGGGAGTTTTTTTTGCGCCTGCTTTTTTCTCCCAGTCTACGTTTTGCCCGAAGGGCGATCAAAGCGGATGAATGTAATATAGAATGTATAATTTATCTGTATGACTTTCATTAAGTGTGCACAAATTGTACCTAATAATGAATAAAAGCTTTTGAGTTTGAGTTTGAGTTTATCCGAAGCACAGAAGCTCGCATGTAATTCGCCACTAGCGGTCACATTTTCAATAGCTGCAATCTACTCAAGCAGCGGGGTTTTGCTAGGTTTTATTTCAACGACTCTCCAAAGAGCCAGCTTATTGTTTAATTTCAAAACAGGCCATGAATTTTGCTTGCAATTACTTAAACAAAGTTTTATTTCGCAAACAGCGCGTCGCTCGGGCAGAACTAACAATTTTATTTTCCAGTTTGAATAACTTGCTTACAAAAATACACCGAGCTAACGGTAAGACAATTTAAGAGCGTTTCGTTGAGATGGTGGATTTTAAAGGGAAAATGTTGTAGCCGATAATTCGTCTGTGGACCTTTTTCAAAGAAAGTAATAAATAAATATTTGGTTTTCGTTCAAAGTACAACTTATAAAATAACAATTTATACAAATACAATCAAATACAAAATCTATACAAATAAATATAATTGAAGTGTCTGTTTTTGTAATATGAAAATAACCGCTTTTTACTAAATGCACATGTATGTACATATACCAAAATATTTTTTATAATTTTGGTCTGTCTGTCTGTCAGTCTGTCTGTTTGTTCCGGCTAATCTCGGAAACGGCTGGACCTATTTTGACGGGACTTTCCCTGGCTGATATCATTAGTAATAAGGAGTACCTAAGGCTACTTTTCGTACCGACACCAGTCTGAACCATGTTTGAACATACTACATAGGCATGAAACGACAGAAAATAAATAAAATAGATAATACTTTTTTCTACGAAAACTATCATCTTTAATTTCGTAAATACCTCGTACCGTTGAATAAAATAGTAAGATTTTGCGCATGACGTCACACCGTAGCGAAGTAGCTAAATTGTCACAAAACAAATTCTTCAATATTATATCGGTGCTGACGTCAACGAATGACGTCACGCCTACGCGGCGGAGGCGCTGACGTCATCGCGGGCCGCTTACAGCTACAAACGTATTAAATTAGACAGTATGTAGGTAAATATTTCTATACCCCAAGATGGAGTGTCAGGATATCAAAAATGGCACTCCTGAAATTAGCCTTCTTTTACTTTCGATCGATTTTAGATTGGCGGGAACTAATATCATGTATCTTTTGAGTGCCATAGGTACTAGTGTGTGCCCGCGGCGTCGCCCGCGTGGTTTTTAGAACTTGGTGCAGAGAAGGATAAAGAGTATCCTATATGTTAATCCAGGTTATCCAGGCTGAACAGATTTGGATGAAATTTGGTTTTTGCGTGAAAGAGTAACAAACGTCCATCCATACTCACAAACATTCGCATTTAAATAGTAGTAGGATGACCTTTATCACCATTTTTTTTAGTGTTAGGGAGAATTTCTATCTATGTTTAAAACGCTTGAGCCCTTTGTTATTTTTAGATGCTTAAAAGGAGCCTACTTTTACTTTTTCTGTAGCGTGGAGAAGGTATAATCTTAAGCAGCTTAAATTCCGTGACTTATTAAGGAAACATTATGTAAATACCTAATGTGGTTTCCGTTTATAATTATTATAAGAGGGTGACATTAGGGTATGACGTCACGCCTACGCAGTGGTTTTATGACGTCAATCACGAAGCAATGACACCTACACTACATTTTTATTACACCTACTACACCGAATACCTTTCAGTAACGAATGAGTTTGACTTAGGTAATATCGGAACATTTTTTTTGTTTGATATAAGATAATCTGTCAAATGTGGATTTGAATTTCTGTTCACCCATCCAGGTAACCGCGCCCGACGTTGCTTCGATCGCTTGCGATCTACTCAAGCAGCGTAGCTATGTGTGCTCAAAAAACCTATAAACATACATACCTACATAACTCTCCTAAGTAGTCTGTCTCACTTCCTGTATGCTATTGTTGCGAATGCTTTTCTTTCTGTACCTATTTTCTTTTTCGCCGTAACCAGGTAAAAAAGGCAAGTACACAAGAGGAAAACGTAATATATGAAGACATTACTCCCGCTCTGGTTTCTGGAAGCTGCACATTTCATTCAACCAGTTCTAATCTCCGTATTGTACGAATATTGGCTCGGTTCGTATCAGCATCCAACTCGGGCCGGGATTTATCCGCGTTTTGTATGGCATCAGTATCCACTGAAGTATGCATTGTGTAGTTAAATGGATGTTTCGATATTTTAAATCCGTTTTCTGCTATTCTTCTTTACTGTTATCAAAATTTTTCTTTTCTAAATTTATAAAAAAAAGTAATAGGATGTAGGGCTATTGTAGCTTATCTCCGAAGGTATCATGGAATCAGGAAATCATTACCATATCATCAGGAAATCATCATCCAATTTAAAATTCTCAGAACACGCTTAAATTTGTTATTTGTGGCGTAGAATCTTAACCACTACACTCTCTTACTCCAAACATGGCCAAACTAATTAATAGCTAGAATATTACAGTGCACTTTACCACAAGTTCTACCTGAAACAAAGTTTGCGCTGTAAAGTTGTAGGGAATGCAAATTGTAGCGAATACTGAAGAAAGAAGCGTCTGCGGATAACGGAGCAACGCGCTTTGTTTAAAGTAACGCCAGAGGTTTTTATTCATCTTTTATAATGTTTTTAAGCACTTTTTTTAAAGTTTTAGTATTTTACTCATGTACGTAACTCAATTGATGTACGACTGACTCGCACTCGCGTAATAGTACCCTAATTTTAGGTGTCCCATTTTTTGATTTCCTGACCCTTCATCGTGACATTAAATAATCTTTGTCGATATTAGATGAGCTTCGGGATTGGCGTTTGGGGAATGACTGTTTGCTTGCCAGATAGCTCCGCCGGGTTCGAAGGGTGATAGGCACGGCTTGCAGATTTCAGATAAGGTAAAGCTTATTGGAGTCTCTGCTATCGTCGGTAATCGGAAATTGAAACCAATTTGTTCTTTATCTGAGGTTGATGTTGGTTTTTGATTCTTCTTGCGTTTTCCTTTTATTAAATTTAGACTCTCAATCCTAAATAAATGTGTAAATACATCTTAGTACAATAGTTCTCACAGCGTGCGCGATCTAAGGAATTTTTAGGGTCATTTTTCTTTACCTTGGGTAACATTATTGAAGTTTTTGTACGGAATATTTTTGAAAATCTAATCCAGTACTGGCTTAGCTTATTCATTTTTGTCAGTAACCCATTGATGACCCACTACAGGGTCGGGTCTCCTCTCACAATGACAGGGATGTAGGCCTTAGCCCACTACGCTGGCCTACTGCAGGTTGGTGGACTTAGCTTATTAATTACAAACAATCAAATCTTTCTTTTTTATAATGTTAAGTGTAGATTAACCTCCTCCATCACGGGCACTCTGCTAACATTAGTGTTTGAACAACGTGGGCAGGTAGCCTTGTTAGCAACGGCAGTGAGTGTAGTGAGTCAGTGTTTATTAACGCCACACGGAATAGCGCACATTCTCCGGGTAACCCGGATTGTCCGGCATCGCACACCCGGAGATAAAACCCGTGGTCGGTAGACATTGACTGCCACTGATGCAAATGTGGAGAAAAGGAGAGAAAGCTAGGGTTTGGTTATTTTCAAGAGGTTCGATCGAACTTTATAGATTAATGCATCATTTAACGATGGTAGAACCATTGTCACTTATAGGTAACCCGACATAAAGCAGGTTTGTCGTGTCCTACGTTTCGCTTGCAGAGGTATGGTTATGAGAAAACAGAAAAAATATATTTTTTCGGTCTCGTTTGAATCCAAGTGGTACAATGATCACTCGTCAGTTCGACTGCAAATCCATTGAAACCAGGACCTCACTAAAAAATTAATTCCACTTCATATATTTAAGAACCTCAAAGTCCCGTAAGTATGCTCTCACCACTTTCCGTAGTTTTTCTCGCTTTGCGCTGCAGATAACGGACAAACATTTTTTAAATCGCCCTCAAGATAAGCTTTTATGAAAGCAAACCATGCAACTTTGCTAGCCATTATAGTCGGGATTACACAAAGCGAACTAGATGGTCTGGTCAAGCTAATTTCAGATTTTAATCGCAGATGAAAAGGATGCAAAGTGACGCTAAAACATGAATTTTATAAAGTTAAAGTTACGGTGACAGCGGTGATAGCCCAGTGGCTTAGAATTCGACCTCGAATCGAGGGGTCCGGGTTCGAATCCCAGTGGCACGCACCAATGACTTTGTAAAAAAGTTATGTGTGATTTATAAAATTAAATATCACCTGCTGTTACGGTGAAGGAAAACATCGTGAGGAAACCTGCATGCCTGAGAGTTCACAAAAAAAAAATGTTCTCAAAGGCATGTGAAGTCCACCAACCCGCAGTAGGCCAGCGTGGTGGACTAAGGCCTACATCCCTCTCATTGTGATAGGAGACCCGACCCTGTAGTGGGTCATTAATGGGTTAAAACAACAACAACAAAGTTACGGTGAAGGAAAACGTCGTGAGTTCACAAAAAAAAAAGTTCTCAAAGGCACGTGATTTACACCAATCCGCACGGCCAGCGTGGTGGACTACGAACTATATCCTTCTGATTGTGAGAGGAGACCCGGCCCTGCAGTGGTCATTTGTGGGTTACAGGAAAAAAAACCTGTGCTAACGCCTTATCGTGATGCGATGCGACCGATTCACTCGCAGCTCTGATTGATTGATGGTTATGACGCTGCGGCTGCAGTTATTTTACGCATTTTGCTTATCATTGCACGGAATATGAGGAAAATGTCAGGGAATTTCGAAATTGTGTTTAAATTTGATCGATGGTAGAGCCCACAAATTTGCAAATTAAAATAGCAATGAGCTGGTCACATCGTTCGAAGGATCGGCAACCGATGGGGAAGAGAGGTCCTGGAATGACGATTAAGATAGGCAAAAGGAGAACAGGCCGCTCTCCGACCAGTACCCTTAGTCTGAGTTGTAACAATGCCGCTACTACACACATCTACGTAAATCAATAGTTTTTTTCTATACATCTACGCCTGACGCGAATCGTGTAGTAAAGTGACGTAGCGCGTAGCTACCACAACATTAACTTCATAAAATAATTTCATATAAAAGTCCACCAGTCCACGCAGTCCTAAACCCTGTATTAATGCTTTCAGCGTTGAAATCAGCAGTAAAATTTCAAATAGTAAAACTTTTGTGTGTAAAATTCATAGGTTGCGTCCGTAATTAAGCTACTTCACGCCGCAGAATTTAAACACACCAAAAACAAGCGCGTTCACCGCAGGCGCGTTTATCGACGGTTTTATACTATTCCAACAGACCTCTGTTTCATTATAAAGTTTATCGGTGAACGTGCATTCATTTACAGATGACGCCGCATTGTGTTCAGGGTTTCCACTTTATACTTTCACTTTAAACTCGCTTTTAGTAGTCTAGACTTTAGAATTCAATACTAAATAATGAGCCTTTATCATAGGTGGAAGAGTCGTAGAAGCTCGCCGGGGAAACCTTACCGCCAGCTTCTTAAACGGTCGGAAAGCAGCATGTTCTTCGTATCTTATATTGCGGCTGGGGAAGTATGGCTGTCGGAGACACTTTATTTGAGATGAACATCTTCTCAAAAGTATGTGAAGTCCACCAACCCACAGTAAGACAGCGTGGTGGACGGCGGCTTACATTCTTCTCATTGTGAGAGGACCTGATCCTGTAGTGGGTCATTAATGGGTTACTGACTATAACCTTACGTATTATACTATACCTTTGATCTACCTTATCCAACCTAGCAACCCTGTCCATCAGTAATTGCTCGGGACAAATGAGTTCCCCGATGTCCCGTGAATTTCCGTATTTTCCTTGAATTAATTGTTCTTTAAAATGAAACGACATCGCCTCGCTTTTCATAGAATCCATTAATTATCGCTTATTTACGTTAATTGGTAAGCTGCTCTGTAAATATTGTACAAAATTGTGGTAAATTGTGGATATTGACAAAGTAATGAGATTGTTTAATTACTATTTTTTTATTATACCTGTACTTTTTATTCGCTGTCAAAATGATTACGAATGCAGCCTACACGTGAGTAGTCCAGTCCAGTAGTAAAAAAGGGTTAAACTAAATATATATAGTTTAACCCTATTTTACTTCACGGGATGTGAAGTAAAATAGGTTCTTTATTTCGACAAAAAGGCTCATTACAATGAAAGGCTTTGTGAGACAAATAGAGACAGTGGGTCGTTACCCTGACGTAGTGCTGTCCCGTGCCCTGGCTGCAATAAAAATGCAAATGTCCCCTACTCTGGCTAGTTAGGGCGGAATACTCTACCATTTTAAGGGTTGCATGGAGTTTTTCAAGTGATTTCAAGTTTATAAATTATAAATCAAGCAAAATCTGGAAAATTATGTACACCCGAACGTAGTGCATTTGCCGATGTGAAGCACTAGCTAGTGACACTCCTGACTCTCACGACCACTCGTACGTCACTCGAAAGCAAGGTGGTTTCGATACTGGGCATTTTTATTTCTGGTCTGGGTGTTTGCATCTTGTTTTGTGTGTATCCGTGGCACCGACGACACAGAAAATCCTAGTGTGGGGCTATGAATGTGAAGCGTTAAAAAAACTTCCGGTGGAAGTTTCCGGTGCAGGAAGATCTTTTTTATAAACTCACAATTTAAAAATGTATTTATGCTAGAGTTGTTCAATAAACTAATAACCATTTCCACTCTACTAAAGGAATACACAAACATCAATTACAAAAGAAATCTAAAACGTACAATTTGTACAAACTACAAAGTGGATTGTTTCCGATGCAGCCGGCGTCCAGCGCTGCATTCAGCGGCAATAAATATGCAAATGTGTGTCGTTGCATCGTTGTATGCGACGAATGTTGGCACAAAAACCTCATAATATCATGACTATTGTTGCAATATCAATGTGTAAGTGGTAGAGCCAAAGTAGCTCGGCTGAGGAGGTTACCGCCAGCTTCGTAACCCGTAACGTCGTAAAATTCTTCATGTCTTCATGTGTTTCGGAGGTTCGGCAGTCAGAGATTTTTTTGTTTGAGGCGCACATCTTAGTCCTTTTGAATATCAAAGTACTACCTAGAATTTCAGATAGGATTTCTTCCGTATCTGAGATTGGACATGGGTTTTTGCGGGCTCCAATGACAAATTAAAATCAGGGGGCCTGCACGCTTATTTGCTATAAACGTACAATCATAATTGTTCTATTTTTATACTAAATCTCGCAAGAAGAGTTACTCTGGTTTGTGAACCACCGTTACACCAAGTTTCACCCACGTTCAATCGTTTCTGAATCTGAAAATGTGTGAAATTCCTGAAGATTATAGTTATATCACAACGATGCTTAACCTTTTCAATAGCTTGCTTTTTGCCCTAGCATCTGGGCTACGTGCGCTTTCGTCGTAGTCCCAAAATCGTTTAAAATTCAAGCGGTTGCAATTCTATCTTCGTGCAATCAAAACAAAACGTGCATGTTATTGTAGACTTACAAAGCGCAAATCAAACACAAACAGGGAAACAAGACAACTCTTGTTACTGGCGCTGTTTCGCCAAAACGCTGCTGATTTCTACCAACAAACCGACGGTACTACCAAACAAATGTACATACGGAATCTCTGCAACGACGATTGCTGAATCCCAAAACGAATAGCATCCATTGACGGCTGTGTGTGAAAGCTACGCGATGCGTTGCAAAGTAAGCGAGCAATGTATATCGTCTTCTGGTTTATTGTAGTGCGTTTTGTTGGAGTGTGTATCGCGGTGGCGGTTGAGGCTGTGTTTATAACACTAGGTTAGTCGCTATTGGGAGACACGGAAGCCGATAATAGTTGGATTACTGATATTGGATCTGCGAGGAAATTGCAACTGTTTTCCGATGAATCGCCCAACTGCGGGAAATTGTTTCGAAAAAGTATCGACAGTTTGTTGCGGAATTGAACAGGTAATGGACGCAATGGAGGGGCATAGCTGTCTATTACTGTGTTTAAAACAAAATGTTCCTTTAAAGTTTCATACTTGAAAATGCAAACGAATAAAGGTATTTTACTATCTTTTATCGAAACAAGATATTTACCAAATTGTAGTTTCTTTCAGGCATGAAGAATAAATGAAAAATTTGAATGTTCCAATATAGCAGAACCTAAACAATTTCTTGCAGCAACTTTTCCATAGAATAAATAAACTAAAACACATTCGCCGTAGCTACGTAGCTCCGTAGCGGCGTAGCTCGTCGTAGCACGTAGCTATTTCGAAAATTGGTCAAAGATTTAGGTTATCTAAAACGGTTGCAAGTCTTTTGAAGCTTTCCCGGTACAAATTGGCTTTTGCCAATTTCAAATGTATCAGCTTGGTCAGCTGTACGGGAGTTTAGTAGACTCTTTGAGCTCATGTTTAGCTTCCAACGGCTAATTCAGTTTCACTTACAGTAAGTCTATTTTCAACTCGGAGCCTGCAAAAGGCAAGTTTAAAAAGCTTAGTCAGTTGACTTGGTTTTAAATAGATTTTGTAAGTACTTTACATGAAGGATTTTGTGAAAGGCGACTCGTTAATGACTTTTTGGTTTTGTATTTTATATCAAATCATAATTTCGAGTTATTATAATTTAGCCTTGTAACTGCTTATTATTTATTACTTCTACCCAATCACAGAAAAATAACGACAAAATAAATGCTGATCCTTCTTCTTTTAGCCCTTCTCAGTACAAGTTGGTACTTTCGTATTTATGTATATTACCGCTCATTCAATGATAGACACTTTAATTTAAGCAATTGATACTCAAGCCAACCCTTTATCTAGCCTTTATATAACGTTTAAGACCTATCGGTAAAAATGGAATAGGACCAGAATCAATAAGGTGTTTATACAGCGTTAAAGACTCATAGAAACGAACGCGCGACCAAATAAACACAATAACAAGGAGAGTTCGGTCGGCTGCAAACAACACTCGTTTGGATCTTTGTAGTTCTCATATTGGGGAGCGCAAACACGGGGCATGGATAGTCTGGTTACCGCTTCTGTGCCGATTACTGGTTGTAAAGATTTTTGAAGTGTAACTTTTCCGCGGGCGATTAACACCGCGTCACGATAAGTCTGCGCTCAGTTTGGACGCGATTTCGCATCAATTCAACTCATGCTTATACGTGCGTGAACGCACGAACAATCCCAATTCCAATCTTAGAAAAACAATACCTACGCACGAGTGAAATGCGTACGAATCACGTCCAAACTGAGCGCGGCCTTATTTTTTTCACGCAGAAATGGCTGAACAGCTTTAGATGAAATTTGGTATGATATGATATGATAACCTGGATTAAAAATATAGGATACTTTTTATGCCTCTCTGGATCAAGTTCTAAAATCTGCGCGGAAGAAGTTGCGGGCAAGGTCTAGTAGAATCTAAGACAGACTTATGTAACAGTGAGACGAGGTATCACCACCACTATGAACGCACCCTTTCGTCCTAAATACGAGCCTCCGGCGTGTCACTAGCTCCCGCGCCTACCCTTGCATTAGCGCCCATATTGTACTCACTTTATTCAATAGCGATAAACACCAGTTTGCAATAACACCTCGTGTGTATCGAGCTGAAATTCCGTCTAAGGACCTGTAACACTATGAACTAGAGACGAAATATGACATGTAATTTTACCTTAGTTTTTATAAATAAAGGAAGAACTTGGGAACTGGGAAATAGTGTTTCTTTTATAAGTTAACTCGCCTTTAAGATCGGAATTTTACCTCGCTAACCTAGTCGTGAATAACGGATCTTTAATCACAGATAAAGATCTAATACTTCAATAATTTTACTACCTACAAGCCATGTAATGTCTAGATTTAGACTCTAGAAAAGAATTTTAAGAGAGTTATGTCAAGACGAAACAACGTAGACTTATACTCATCAATAGATTAATCTAACAAATATTAGGAGGTTGTGTATCGTTTTTATTTATCATTCGAACACATACGTTATCGTGTAAAAAAATTCTTGAAGAAAATAACAGACTAAGTCTCCGAGAAATTGTATATGGTTTATAAACAAAAGATAATGGCACGATTTTAAGGGGGGCAAGAAGAGGGGGGGAGTGGGAGGAGTGGGAGCGCTGATGTTTTGAAAACCTTTTCGTGGTAAAACCTTAGGCTTACTGTTTAAGCGTAAAGAAAACCAATATATTGAACTCTTACCTACTCCCACTCCTAGGAACGTAATCGTTGATAATCTTAATAAAAATTAAATAAAACATTTACAGTGGATCGTTTTTCTATTAACTTTAACTTGTATAAAAGGTAAAAAATTATAGTTTCTAAAACAGCAAAACAAGTCTTAAGGCGCAAGTTGCTAGCGGGCGACATGAAGCGGCAGCGGACGACGTGTCGCCAGCGACACTCCTGGTTCCTATGTATTTCTATGAAATCTCCTCCTTAGTTAGCGACACGAAGCTAGCTACACGTCGTCGAGCTTTTTCATAGAAATACATAGAAACCAGTAGTGTCGCTGGCGCCACGTCGTCCACTGCCGCTTCATGTCCGCTACCCGCTACCAACTTGCGCTTTTATACTCTTATGCTTTCGACATTCAACATCCTTAACGGTAGGTACTACTAGGTATAGCAGTGATTTTGACATTTATTATTACCTAATTGAAGAAGATAACCTTCGATCAACAATACACTAGATATCGGGTCACGTACAAAATCAAAACTTATAACTGTCCGCGTGAATACATACTTATACATCTTCATTTGTTTACTAACGAAATAAGACAAACGTTTTAAAACAGTTGTAAGTTCAACCTAATTACAACCATGACGCCTAGCAATAAGGTAGCAATTCTTCAAAATATTCTTTTTCTTACAATCATTCGTCACGAAAAACGAGCAAAGCAATAAATTACTCCCGTCACTTAGAAATGAAAAGACATAAGTTAAACAACATTTTATGTGAAATCAACCTTAATAAGCTATAAATAAAGTACTTTTTCCCGTTATTACCTTGCGAGTTACATCCTTTGGTTTCGTTTCAGTTTGCTTCCTCAAATTTAACTACAGAAGGTATGGAGTCGCGTTGAACACAAAAATAATTTAGTATATTATTATGCACGAAAGTTTAGTTAAAATTATTTATATTTTGGGCATCTACGAGTATGTTTGATAGTATACATACATATATGTTATTTATTTTGTTACCGTTTTGTTGTGTGTATGTTTATTTATGTGTATGTATAATATGTTTTTGGCCAAGTTGTCTATCGCTGTTGTGGCTAGTAGGTACCTTAGTATTGTAGTCGTATTTAGGCATACCGTGTACAGATGTGGATGAATGTGAACAAAGGGATTCTTCTGGGTTTTAAGGTATCACAAACCGTAATATTGCAAGTACGGTCATGTTTAGACATACTGTGTGCACATGTGGATGAATGGGAACAAAGGGTGGTAAAAGTGCGAATCGACAATAGTTTTTTGTCACAAATAAAAATATCACTAAATTCCACAATATCTTTATATTCATGTTTACAATCTTCATAATACATGTACAGTTTAGTGCAATAATTAGATCAAAATAATAATTAAATATCGGTAGCTTTTTTACATATATAATGTAACCTGACGTCAATAAATTTTTGAACCACTGATTTGAGTAAATTAATTTCGTGATTGTGTTTATCTCCTCCAGGAAACACATTCTTGTCAATATATAATTTTAAAACTGATGTCCATAGAAAGTCGAGATCCATTCTGCACACGTAAACGGATTGCTCGGAAAGCTAAAATAAAAAAAGGAAAGCTAAGTATCTTATGAAAGTCCAACAAACAGACACAAAGTTTGTATTAACCAATTTTAAAGATCTAGTAACAAATAAATTATTACAATACAAATCTACTCCATGCATCTATTGTTCTGTTACACACAATTTTGCGCCAACGTTGGTCAAACATTTGTAGCGGTGATATAAAATCGGCAATTTTGATTTAAATTTGATATTATTTGTTAGTTTAAAGCATAAAATACAACTTATTCTACATGTACTTACCGAAAGTAAGACACTCCGGCCGTTAAATTGTTCCTTCGGGCATTATTTTTGCAACTTTTGAATGTACATTGCGGCATTGTGACACGTGTTTATATTGGCTCTTTTACAAGCGAACTAAATAAAAAAAGAGCTCACATTTCAAGTGAGCTGTTATTCACCGAGACGTATTTTTTGCGCCGACCCGAAATCTAGTGTATTGTTGATCGAAGAAGATAACCTAACCATAATAACCACGCCAAATATGATTGTTATCATGCGGAAGGGTTTTTATAATCTGATATCTACCAATCGCGGAAAATAAAAAAGGTGAACATTGTAACTTTTCCTCTCATTAATAAATGTAATAATTAGCCAATTTACCGGTTATCTTAAGGAGTACATTTACGAAGACTTTTTTATGAACAACACTGATAACGGGAGATAAACCTGGTGTATATTGTAATTTCTCATCTCATTTATAACTCAACAATAACACCGAATTAATTTATTGGTAATTTAATGTAACAATCATTCAATTTACGGGTTAGTGGAGCAACGGGAATTAATTTGTTGTACAACGGGCTAATGACGCGTTATACACTTTAAATTGATACATTAACACAGCCCAAAATTACGTTAAAATTTTGATTTCGCTAAAACATGTTACATGGTGATATTAAGCTATCGACATACAGTGAGATCATGCATTTTTTGGAGGTTTTGCACAGGCAGTAGGACCATTGTAGCTTGCCTGGGGATGTGCCTTCCCGCCACCCTGCTAACTCGATGTATGTAGGCCTTAGTCACACCAGCCTGTAATGGTTTCATTTGCCTTTTGAGAAAATGATAAGCGTTCACGCTTAGGCATCATGCAGATTTCCTCCCAATATTTCCCTTACTTTTTTTATAGTAATTGAGTAGCAAACGGGCATGTAGGCCCTGTGGTGTTAAGTGGTCAACTGCAACCCATCGACACCGATAACCAGCCTCAATCATGACCTGAAGAACGTGCTGCTTTACGATGGGTAAGAGGCGGCAGTAACTCCCCGGGCGAGCAATTATTATTATACATACTACCTTTCTGCTACATTCGTCAAGCACATTGTGGCGGGTGCGACAAAACTTGACCCATTTACGAGGCTATCTGAAAGCGCACAATCAGTGGTACGTTTTATTATCGCGCGAGTTCCTGTGGGAAATACCGGGAATAACGCAGTTTTGTGGGATACGACCGGGCTGGGAATTGATTCTTGTAATGGTATACATGTACCGCATGGGTTAGAATAGCGAAGGAACTAGCGTAGACATGCTGCTTGAGTTAGCAAACGATCAAAAAGTGAAGCACCGTCTGGCGCGATCAGGTCTTGGAGGGGTGATCGCTGGTGGCGAATTAACAATAGTTCCTGGTTGTTAAAATGTCAGTAGTAGAACATTTTTGAAGGCAGTTTTTTTGCAGTTTTTTTTAAACGACGCAAACAGGTAGATGGCCACCTGATGGTAAGTGGTCACGAACAACACCAAAAAATAAATTTGAATAAGAATTCTGTTTTTGCAGTTGCAATTTTGCAATGTAAATTGTATGCCCGCATAGGGTAGACTGTTCTAAACTTATTATAAATTTTTGTAACATCTTTCTTATGTAACAGTCAACAATAAACGCATTATTTCTCTTTTCTTTTCTTTTCTTTTCTTTTCCTTTCTTTTCCTTTCTTTGATTTTCTTCTCTTCTCTTCTCTTCTCTTCTCTTCTCTTCTCTTCTCTTCTCTTCTCTTCTCTTCTCTTCTCTTCTCTTCCCTTCCCTTCCCTTCCCTTCCCTTCCCTTCCCTTCCCTTCCCTTCCCTTCCCTTCCCTTCCCTTCCCTTCCCTTCCCTTCCCTTCCCTTCCCTTCCCTTCCCTTCCCTTCCCTTCCTTCCCTTCCCTTCCCTTCCCTTCCCTTCCCTTCCCTTCCCTTCCCTTCCCTTCCCTTCCCTTCCCTTCCCTTCCCTTCCCTTCCCTTCCCTTCCCTTCCCTTCCCTTCCCTTCCCTTCCCTTCCCTTCCCTTCCCTTCCCTTCCCTTCCCTTCCCTTCCCTTCCCTTCCCTTCCCTTCCCTTCCCTTCCCTTCCCTTCCCTTCCCTTCCCTTCCCTTCCCTTCCCTTCCTTCCCTTCCCTTCCCTTCCCTTCCCTTCCCTTCCCTTCCCTTCCCTTCCCTTCCCTTCCCTTCCCCTTTCCCTTCCCTTCCCTTCCCTTCCCTTCCCTTCCCTTCCCTTCCCTTCCCTTCCCTTCCCTTCCCTTCCTTCCCTTCCCTTCCCTTCCCTTCCCTTCCCTTCCCTTCCCTTCCCTTCCCTTCCCTTCCCTTCCCTTCCCTTCCCTTCCCTTCCCTTCCCTCCCCTCCCCTCCCCATTTTTTCACTTGCGATCCCGCAAGAAGCAGGTCTACGCGTGATTTTAAGTACAACAAATAAACCAGCAATTCTGAATTAAAAATTGCAATATTTTTGTTTTACCTTCAATCATTGACCCAATTTCTCGAAATCATTAAAAATAATAGCTTCTGTCATTCAAACCTTCTCAAGCTTGAATTAGAGCTTGAAAATAATTGCGACTTTAATAGGCAGAAGTTTATCACAGCAATACCTATTATCAAAATATTGTTGGTTTCCGTTGCAGGTTTCCTCACGATGTTTTCCTTCATCGTATGCTTCACAGCAGCTGATATTTAAGTTTAAAACACAATTGTTTGTTACATACTAGCAAACACAATAGTATCGGAACAGTACATAACTCGTCCAGTGCTTAGGCCGGGCTTACACTGCGGCGTAATCCGTGCCGCGCTGAGTTATGTTATCGCTGTGGCCACGGCTTTATTCCACAACAGTTAGTGGAGAACTAATTTGGAACTACGCTTTTATTTTGCAAACATTGTTTTTTTATATACGAGCAGTAGCAAGCAGGCCACCTGATGTCAAGTAGTCACTGCATCCCATGGGCGCCCAAATCCAAACTCAAACTCAAACTCAAAAGCTTTTATTCATTATTAGGTACAATTTGTGCACACTTAATGAAAGTCATACAGATAAATTATACATTCTACATTCATCCGCTTTGATCGCCCCTCAGGCAAAACGTAGACTGGGAGAAAAAAGCGGGCGGAAAAAACCTCATCAATCAACCTCAAATACAGAAAAAAATCCTATTTGAGGTTGCATGAGGGTACTTTACTACTCATGAGGACTAAGATGTTCGCCTCAAATTCCATATCTCCGAACATACCTGCCCGAAACACAAGACATGAAGAATATGCTGCTTTACGACGGGTTAAGAGGCTGGCGGTAAGGCACCTGCGGGGCGAACAGCTATGGCCTTACCATCTAAAGTTTCAGACTTGTCAAAAGAGTCAGAGCTGTTTTATTACTAAAAATGAAGCCAAATATGCACGGTCTGTGGTCTGTGTGTATTCCTACGCATTTACAACAAAGAGAACTGCTCGAAAAGCACTTAAAATAATTCATAAGGTTTTAAACATAGACATAGGAAGTAGATAGAACGGCTATGTGAACGGAGCAGGCGTACTCTAGCCATGTCGAACGAAAGTCGTTCATACGTTGGACGACCTTGGACGCCTGCTTCTGGGCCCATCGAATTCAACGGTATCTCGGGGTCTTGTTCAGACCATTAGACGCCCGAGGGCGGCCTGTACTTCTTTTTACTCGCGATGGTACAGAGACGATATATGCGTTTGGCCTGGACGCAGTCGCCGTGCAACGACCTTACTCCGTTCCGTTCGGTTTGGACCTTCCACAGTGTAGGTACATATGTGGCAGAATATAGCTTATTATTACCGCTCCATTTACTCTTTTTCTATGGTTTTATGTAAAAGTTAGTATTTCCACCAGGAGTTGCAAATAAAGCAAATAACTGAAAGACAGCCGAAGTCAGTAATATCACAGGCGCTCGTCAAACGAAGCATTAGCAATGCAAGTGGCCTCGCCTCGGTAATGATGCAGAATATTCAAGGATATGAAAGTATGATTCGGATATGAAAAGCTGGAAGTTTAAAATTAAACCACTGAATTGACGAAATATTTCAGAATTAGTCCTTTATAAATTTGCGATTCTTTCGTGAACAAGGAAAAGATAAAATAATCATTGAGAAATTTAATGGTTTCAATAGTATTCAATAAGTTGTATAAAATTTTCATTATTTTTCATAAGAGTTATGACCACTTCGCTATCCCATGATACACATGTGATTGTATGCCAGTAACCCATTAATGACCCACTACAGGGTCGGGTCTCCTTCTCGCAATGAGAGGGATGTAGGCCTTAGTCCACCACGCTGGCCTACTGCGGGTTGGTGGACTTCACATACCTTTGAGAACATTTTTTTTGTGAACTCTCAAGCATGCAGGTTTCCTCACGATGTTTTCCTTCACCGTAACAGCAGGTGATATTTAATTGTTTTTTATAAAGCGCACATAACTTTTTTACACAGTCATTTGATTGGTGCGTGCCACTGGGATTCCAACCCGGACCCCTCGATTCGAGGTCGAATTCTAAGCCACTGGGCTATCACCGCTAGATTGTATACGCATTGTTATTATGACTATCATAAAAAATTTTTGGACAAACATAAAAAAAATTAAGTATCGTTCAGCCATAAACTTGGCAAAAAGTGTCAATATCTCGCAGTTATTCAGCGCGCACGGACATGATTGATGGCGGTATCCGATACACATGGCGAGGGATGGTTCCAAACCGCTCGCGAAACCCACTTTTGCGGGACTCCTTATTGAATTGTGCGCTATCTCAGTATTACTTGCACTTTCGTGTTATTGGATAACGCGATCTTTTGCCGTAAAACGTGAGCGCTCCCATAGTATTTCTAAGGTCGAGATTGTTCGTGCGTGAAAGTATACACGATTGAATTAGTACCAAATCGCGTCGAAACTGAGCCACTCTAAGTCCACTAATCCTCAAAAAATAATTGTTGTTACACCTACTTAGCTTATGTAAGTACTAGATTAAAACTCTAATTAACACATAATGCTTAAAGCCGTACCTGATTGCGTAGTTTTACGTCAAACTAAGGCCTGGGAGCCGAGGTTCTCTCTCGTTAAATATGCATAATGCTTTTAGCATAAATTCGCCTCGTTACTACACA